>RDPX01000023.1:4661758-4679690 GCA_003991215.1 Morbakka virulenta
AAATTGAATGGCGGCTATACAAGAATGCTAAGATCAGCTCTTGGATATAGCTGGAAAGATCACATCCGTAATGAAGATCTTTACGGTCACCTTCAAAAAGTAACCGACAAAATCAGAACTAGAAGGTTGAGAGTAGTAGGACATCTTAAGAGTCATCCTGAAGAAGTGGCACACAATTTGGCATTTTGGTTACCAACACAGGAAAGGGAAATAGAGGGGCTCCAACAACAACATTTGTACAACTGTTGGAGAAGGATACGGGACTGACGGTCGAGGAGATGGGAAATCAAATGATGGACAGGGATATTTGGCGGATGATGGTAGGTCGAGGCACTTTGGCCTCGACCTAGATAGATAGATAGTTTTGGAATGAATTCGATCACCGCTATCAATGTCATGCTAACACGGTTCACCAGTAATTTGATTTTTTATTTGTCGTAATCTTCTCATATATATAATACGATTATATTAATTACCTTCTCTAATCAAAAGTGTAAGACTGACAGGAAGGCTATTTAAATCAACGGGTTGTTTATTAGTATCAGTAACATATATTTGAAGATCTCGAATACGATTTGTGTTTAATTTGTTAAATAAAAGGTGTCTACACTCTTTATGAAATGGGTATGTCAAGAGTAACCCATCTATAATGAATTGATAAAGCACATCTGATAGAGCACCTGAAACGAATGATTCGTTTATCAGCGATGCATAAACCATTATACCAACCACACCTCGTGTGATGTTTGGAAGGTTGTGCGAATACACTGAAGTTGTTATGACTGTCCTATTGAATCCAGGCGCAAATGAGCCCGAAGTAAGATTGAGTTGAAAGCCTGTTTTGATTGATATTTAAATCCGGAGATGAGTATGGATGAATGCCAGTGTTATTCCAGCCTTTGAATGCCCATTTGCTGTTAAAGCTGATTGAATGGCACTGTTTAAATCAGTATAACTGTAATTCCCATTATGTTAAACATTCTTAAAACATGTTAGGCTATCGGCATGCTTTTAAAATATCGACAAGAAACTTTATAAAAATATTTGTTACTTAAATTCATCAAGGATAAATGAAAATACCGATAGTTGTAACCAATTTACAAAGGGCAAGGGTTATAAAATAGTTGATTTGCAATATGATAACAAGCGAAGTGTGTAAATATATGCCCATATTAGCAACACAAAATATCAAGGATACAAACATATTCAATATGATGGAATTTGTAATAGAAAAAATAAAAGGGAATGGATTAAAGGTTAACAATGAATGATTCGAGTTCGATGAGTTTTGCACATCCTTCATCCCAAGCTTTTCTGAAACTGTGTACAAATTCCAAGGTTCTATCATCGAGGAGCCGTAAAATATTCATGATGTCATTGGAATGGATAATGGACAGCTTTTCACTGCAATAAGTAGAACTACCAAATTTGAATACAAACATTTATAAAAAAAAGGATTAAATAATAAATATTTCAACTGAAAACAATCAGTATTAGAACTAGTCAACAGCAAGTTTAATAGTTTATGGAAGAATGTAAAGAAAAAAGTGACATTTGTTAACAATATTATCTATTTAGGGTCGACGAGTGAAGAACTGGCGACTCGCTTCACATGGCACATGTCGAACAATTAAATGCAAGGTATTCAAACCAAAAAACAAGAACCCAAAGATAGAGCCAGTTAATGCTCCTAGTAACGATAAAAAGTGCCTTGCGAAAATTAAAAAAATGGTTACATTGAAGAATATGCTGAAAATTATGGCAGCCTTCTGTTAAACATTAGGGCAAATCCAAAAAAAAGACAAAAAAATAATAAAGTGTAAATAAATAAAATAAATAAAAACTAGATAATAGGATAGCCAAACTCGAGAAAAAACAAACCATCAAAAATGATATTAAAAATAACGTTGGTTCATTGATTGCATTATTGATGGAAAACATGTTCACACTGAAGCAAGGTACAAAAAATGTTTAAAAGATAATTGACATGAAGAAGGAAAATATAAATGAATTAACAATTTACTTTGAGTAAGGGGGGGGGGGCTGTAAATGCAAAGCTGAATTGTGCTTTTTATGGGCGTAAAAATGCTAATTGATTAAAAAAACGAATTTACGCCAAGAAAAAAATGTATGTCATTTTCACCATGACAGCTGGTATAGTCTTCGCACACTGATAGATCACTCCAGCTTCATTATACAGCGTCGGAAATACAATTATAAGCACATGAACAAGAAGGGAAAACCTACCATTTCTGCATTTCCCTGTCTAGTCAGGCCTAATACTGTACTAGAATGACGACGCAGAGCGCAAACTCAGACATCTGAACTGGCAGATAACCACCTAGTATATAATTAAACACTTCCATTACATATATATTCCTAAATGAAGGAAATAAATGAGAACCTTAGCTACAGGCAAGAAACACAACCAGAAGCACATTAAAAACGATAAATTATTAAAGCAATGGAAGCCCACAAAAGACCATAATACTACACCGCAATCAAGCGTAATATGATTAAGTGAAATGCATCAAGCAAAATTACATCATTTACACGGTCACCTTAACAGTTATGAGCTCATATTGTACAGTAATACAACTTCAAATGTCCTAATGTTTATTATTCGCCTTGCATGAGACCAAACAGCATTATTCAAGCCATCACTGCCATAAAAAATTGGCATTACGTCATGTATTATTTATTCACTTAGATGTGGGAATACCTGGGTTAATTTTCCCACAAATCCTCCATTGTCCATACGGATTTGTTAAATGTCTCTCTACAACTACATAATCAGTTAGAGTTTTACTTTTTTGGTCATCCCCGTGTATAACTCTTCCATAGTTATCCTTGATTGCAAGAATCTAGAAAGAGAAAACCGTTTACTGTAAATAACCAACCTAAGCCAATTTGCACTTTCAAATGAGACTCAAAATTCCATTAAACATTAAGTTCATTAAAAAAGAATAACAAAGGAAAAATTGTATAATACTTAGAGTCATTTTATTCTGCTTTCGTGCCAAATTTTTAATGACCAAATTGCCATTTGACACATGTAAAGGTTTTATCTAAACGAGTAGTGGACTAAATAAATCCTTTTTTTGTATGGATTTGCTCTTTGAATGTCCTAGAGTCCTAGTCATTCTACGTTTACACAGGGAAACGATCTGTTTTAAAAAAAATTGGATTAAGCTTTAAGGCATGTGTACTATTCTTTTCCAAGTATTCAATTCTCCTGACCTTTCCACTTGGTTAGGTTTTTCAAATGTTTTGAAGAAATATTGTAAGTGTGGTGGCATTGCTAATCAATTACTTTGGAAAAACCCGGCTTAATGATTCTATCTTCCTTAATTTTTCAACTTGTGCACTACCAATATTCCGATATCTGCACTTCTTTAAATTCAGATTCGACTACACATACTTATCAACCATTTAAGTCATCTTGTACTGAACCTCCATTAATTGTCAAGGGGGAGAAGAAATAAGTAAATCATAGTAATGTAATAAGATAATACGCTTTATAATATTATTGACAGCTTCAAAAGAGTCTGGAATAAAAGTAGGACGGCTCATTTTTAATCTATTACTGGGCCAGCTGGATTATCCTGCTGACATTTCTTGAAATAAATAGCGCACATTCATTTTGGAAAAAAAACACAAAAGAAAGTAGGAATATCGCCTAAATGATCAGAAAGAGCAAGTTGGAATCAAAATTGTGAAATAAGATTGCCAAAAATTGAAAACTGCAACAGTTATGATAACAGGACCTGAACACCTTTGTCCATCACTCCACGGGTATACTTGTCCACCCAATTTGTGAAAACTGACACAGAAAACCATGGTGATGCATTGATTTATTTTTACACGTGACTCACAGTTAACAGGTTTCACCCTTCAATTAAATTGAGACATTTTCTTTATTGATAGCAACATCTTCCAATTTGTACCCAGTTACATCTAAATCTACCAGTCTCTTTTATGACCCACTGTGGGCAGGTTGAAACTTCTGTAAAACGCTGTCATACAAGCAAATGTCAATGAATATTTGATAATTATTAATTTGTTATTTGAATCCACGTTAACAACTTAATATTGTAAATACCAAATTCGTCCAACGGAAGTAGTTTTCTTTTCCAGTTTTTAGTTGGAATATATTTAGTCATCTTTCATATTATCTTTTTTTGTGGTATCTTCTCTACAACTAAAATGGAAAAGAAAACTCTTACTCAACGACTGTGACTAATTCTTTTCCACATTCCCTTTGCTTTCAACAATTGCTAATGACAGCACATTGATAACTGCATATCGCTATTAAACATGTTTATTTTGATCGAAAGCTTTTGCAGAAGCTTAAGACACCCAGGCACTTTTTCTGACTGGCTGAACTGATGACCCTATGCATTTTCTTGTGTACGAAGAAAAGGCGATAAAGGTTGAATTAATTCCCACTATGTGGAAGATGTACCTACCTCTACCAAATATTTTGAGTTGCATTATAGCTGAATATCCATTAACAATTTGCTGAATAGCATTGCACAGTCGATTTTGCTTATGTCGATTAATGGAATTTTTTCTCTATGAATACTAGGCACAATCTTGTTTTTTTATCAATTAGCCTTCAGGACGTACAGCCTATGTACCTGGCATCGCATCGGCACCTAAACTCGTAAGCAACCAAACTTAAGCTTGTGGTGTGGTTACGTTTAATCATTATATTAAAACAATGATTCTCAAATAGAAAAGCGTACTATTATTTTAAATAAATGAAATTTGAAAAGGCACAAGCTTGTTTTGGTACATCAAGTATGCAATAAATACTTATATTTTTTCAGCTATAAATTCTCGGTAACTGATGAGTTTGCCCTTTCTTACATAATAGACTTAATGTTCCATATAAAAATGTAATTTGATGTCTTACATGTCTAGCTTTGGAAATATAGACTAAAATACAGGCAAGATTCATTGATCTTGTACACTCATTTTGTGATACTCTGGTGTATTTTAAGGAATTTCAAATATATAATTACCATTTTAGGGCAATCAAAAAATTAGGAATTTCCGTATTTGATCTATTTAACGCCCTATTCCGTTTTAACGCCCTCTTCCGTTTTAACGCCCACCCTAAAAGTGAAAAAAGTTAATTAACGCCCACTTCCTTTTTAACGCGCCCTTTCTATTTAGAGTTTTCTACACAAGCAATACAAACTGTATAGTACACGTTGCAGTTTTCAACAAAAATTTATTTTTTTGAATGGAAACATTTGTTGTTCATTGTTTGCGTTATGTTCCAGGTGAAGGTATTTAAAGCCCAGTTTACGTTTCTCTATCTCAGCATCAAGAATTAAAGCCGATTTTTTGCCATGAATGTCGCTGGCAACACAAGTTCAAGTTCCCGATATCTTTTACCAGTAACATTACACAATACTTGATTTTCAGTGTTTTTCATAAAAAAGAAGTGAATTAAGCTGGATAGCTCTGTCTGTATATGACCAACTAATATAGAAGAATTGAGTGTTTAAACACCAATCGCATATTCGTGATTTTCTTAAGCCTCTTCTCGCATGTCATGCTTGCAATACAATTGTTCGGTGCAACAACCGTTCCACACCTCTTTATAAACATGGTAGCCATGTATAACCGTATTAAATTCAACTTTGTAGCACAATTCAAATTCCTCCGCAGGCAATTCTCGAGCCATTTTACCCTCTGCAACATCTATTTTTAAAGTTTTGACACTGCGATGGAATGTTATAAAATCGAACGTCTGAAAACGTTTGGATTTTTTACTTCAATGTGTAATATTGGCCTTAGCTGGGATTGGTACCATGTCTTAGTGTGTTAATTTGTAACTTTGATTTCCTGTCCTGTAACTATGTTGTCTAACTGTGTTTGTACAGTTTGTGTTTGCTATATGATGTCCTGTTGATGTACTTGTTGATGTACGTGTTGATTGATATAAACCAGCATCAAATGTTATATTCGATTACTATGTAAAATCTGTTTCAGTCTTCGATCGTTCTAATACAGTTTCCAACTAATAGTATTTCTTAGCCTTAGTATGCAGAACACATACACACCACATTAAACTGGTTTTTGTTTGAACTGCTTTTGACGAAAAGAAAAATGGGTGTTGATTTCAAGCAATCGACTTCTCATAAAGGTGAAAAAAGACGCTCGTTCACAATGGAGTTAAAATCGAGTATTATTTCTTTCGCAAAGGAAAACTCGATTCACGCTGCATCTAAAAAATTCAATGTTAATCGGGAAAGGGTCAGAGAATGGTGTCAGAATGAAGAAAAAATTATTAGCAAAAAACACAGATGCTTGGTGCAAAACGTAAACGACTTGGTGGGGCTGGCCGACCGTTAATGGATGAAGAACTTGAACAAATATTAGTAGAATGGGTTTTGGAGCGGAGAAGTAACTTACTGCGTGTGTCCCGAAAATGATAATGTTGAAAGCGAAATCCCTTTTCGATAAAAAACACAGTGATCCCGCAGAAAAAGACGTTTTATAAACCAGCACCGGTTCGATCAATAAGTTTTTAACACGAAATGGACTATCGCTACGTCAAAGAACAACCACATCTCAAAAGGATCCGGCTCACATGACCGATAAGATAGTTTTGTAAGTATTAAACGTACAGAAATTACTGGATTAATTTTCATTCTAGATTCACACTAGACGACAACAACAATAACAACAATAAAAGTAGTAGTAATAATAATAATAATAACTAATCGAAAAATATCAAGATCTGACTTTTGAGATCGACAGATTGCACAACACACCATTAGAAGTAATCCCCATCATTGTGGGCTCTTTAGGAACAGTCAGCTCTAACTTAAGACCAGCTTTAGAAAAACTAGGAATGGGGAGCCCTCTTGGATCCATACAAATAGTGGCATTACTCGGATCAGCCCATATCTAAAGAAAGGTGCTCCGTCTCTAAGCCCCTNCGACAACAACAATAACAACAATAAAAGTAGTAGTAATAATAATAATAATAACTAATCGAAAAATATCAAGATCTGACTTTTGAGATCGACAGATTGCACAACACACCATTAGAAGTAATCCCCATCATTGTGGGCTCTTTAGGAACAGTCAGCTCTAACTTAAGACCAGCTTTAGAAAAACTAGGAATGGGGAGCCCTCTTGGATCCATACAAATAGTGGCATTACTCGGATCAGCCCATATCTTAAGAAAGGTGCTCCGTCTCTAAGCCCCTAGTTGGGGCCGAGACGGAATAAGGGCACACATGGAAACTATTCCAGTGCAGATAGTATGAAATAATAAGAAAAATGAAGAAGAGGTCATAGCTAGTAACAGTCACTTACAATGAGAATTTAAAACACACACACACAAAAGAAGGAACCTGAAGGGTGTTGTTACTTTAATGTTATGTCAATTGTTATAGGAACCTTCGATATGTTATCTGATAAACAGGAACCCTTACTGGCAGGTTGCAACTAACATCTACCACAAAACTGCTTCAAAAAGCTGATTTGCTTAACACAACAAGGATTGCAAGTAAGGTCCTACTGACGTTGGGCTAGTGGGAGTAACTTTGCCTCAAAGTTATTATTGAGCACTTAAACGTCTACATACACATTCGAGACAAAATTCCAATAACAACAATAATAGTGTGGATGTTCCTTTCCTAATTTTTAAAAATAATAGTTTGGTCAACTGGCTGATAGAAAACAAACTTATCCTTCACAAAAATACTAAAATAGCACATTTAACATTAAGTTAATCACCTAGCAGTGGTGAAATAACGACAGGGTGCTTTCAAAAAAAAGCATTTCAATATTTTATTAAAAATTTTGAAATAGTTTTATAGTAAAAACATGTTCTCAAATTGAAGATAACATAGATAACATACAGATATAGATAAGCATAAAAACAATTTACGCTTAACTTTAAAAGCGTTAAAAAATTTATTTAGTTAAAACCAACATTAGTAAAAGTATACAAAATAGTAAAATCTGAACTACAACTGGGTAATAAAATAACGATGATATTGCATTCAGTCTTTAACTACTACCCGCATCATAGTTAACATTTGTCATCTTGAATATTATTCCTGTATCTAACTATGTGAATTAATCACTAATGTTATCAATAAAACTGTATGCAAAATTTAATCTCTCCAAATGGCGCTTTGTGAAATACGTTCGAAATTTAAAAACAGTTTATGAGTTGGTCCTTGTACGCATGCCTGTCGACTTTACATCAATCAATTCTTTACTGGTATCTACATCTCAAAAAGCGAGAGTCATTGACGCTGTAGCAGGGGCTAACAGCTAATACTTTTACTGATATAACTGGAAGAAATTCATTGCTGCTTTAATGAAACTGTTACAGTGAGTCCTACTGTCCACCACTGGCTACGTTACCCGACAGACAAATTGTCAGAGTTGACAAAGATTCATGTGATAACTGTAGTAAAAACCTGTCTATAATTTCATGTACAACTAGCCAAAATGACGATATAAGGTTGAAAGAAAGTTGCTCAGATTACAGTATGAATAATGAAAGGTTTGATAATCTGCCATACAATAAAAATCCCTAATGCAGAAGTAGGTATATGTGTTACAACTTATATCGATTTAAAAAGGCACTCTGTGTCCTTTAGGTAATAATTCCGAAGTTTCAAAATGACGATCCGGAAGCTGAAGAAAATTTCACCCCGGATTCCAGACAATTTTGTTGCCACTCCTTTAATCGCAGGAGTGTTTAACGTAGAAATTAAAATCGTTCTACTTTTTTCTTTTGTCTGCTTTCTCTTAAGTACTATTTTGATAAATCCCAGCTTAAAATTCAAAAGGAGATACAATAATAGCTATCTTACCTGATTAGAGCACAACCGTACAGTGACTTGTGCAAAGAGGTTAGTTTTTTCTTGTACTGGGACAACAGTTGCATGGACTACCCGAGGTCTTTCAATTTCTTTCACGAACCGCCAGTAAATTTTCTTGAGTGGAGAATTATATTCTTTTAACAGTGCCTATGAATAAAACAAAAACCAATTAACAGTAAAACTACTTAACTTCAACGTCATTAATACCAGTCTCGAGTCATCATAAAAAACCAGAAACATGCATTTTCAATCTAAAACACAATAAAAAATATTTTGTATCGCAAGCATGGTCAGAATGAAGCTTTCCAGGGGACTTGGCTATTAGAGTAAGGTACATTATTTGACTGAGAAAAGGAACACAAATTATCCTGAACATCTGAGAAACCCTTTCTGGTGATTGTCACTACAGACGAGTGCATTCTTTGGATATAAACAAGAAAATAGAGAAAATACCAGCTTGTTTCAAGTTTTAAAATGGAATGTAGAAGAAATAATAAATAACAGGCGTTGAAGAGATGGTACCATCTTCAAGGGTACTGGACTATAGGATCTAAACCAACTCGTAGATAATGGGTACAAAGTCTTGGGATGAATAATATCAAACTCAACATGACAAAGTCAAAAATTACGCCATTCCCTCTGACGCTTGGGATGATTTCAAAGTAAGCAGCTACTGCAAAGTACTTAGCAGCTGCAGCAAATGCTTCCACGACGAGATATGTCATAACAAAATATTTTCTTTAATCTCTGCTTTCTTTCTGGAATAATATCTCTGAAGGACACATAGTAATATAAGAATGTCACAACACTGGCTTAGGCACGAAAGACACCATGTCGTTTTTCCTGTACCCAGACTTTGGGTACACTGAACGGTAAAAGTGAGTTAAATGATACATTACACTAAATAAACCCATTATGGGAAAGCTGGAAACTTAAACGAATAAACAACCCCAAAAGTTGCCGGTCTCTACTGGGAAAACGTCTTCTGGAAATAATAATTTTGCAAATGAACAAATAGTAGCAAAATGGGGATAAAAGGAAAAGCAGAATACATATATATCACGATGATATGTACTCTGCAATGTACTCTAACGTAATAGTACTACAAGAAGCGGTTTTCAAGGCTACAACAAAGTAAAAACATTATATTCTACACTGTCTTCTTGTAAGTACAATTACAATCAAGACTGAAAATACCAATAGATTATTAAGTGCTATTTATACCAATTACAAAGAATGACAAAGTTTCAGTTACAAAAACAGTAAGCATCAACTCTGACGGACGAAGGTAAGGACAGGCTTCGTTACAAAAAAGCAAGCTAGATCAGGAGATTTTAACGTTGATAAATATAAAACTTGTCACCATATGGCAACATTTATCTGGGAATACGAAATTTCATCCTTGACAATATCTTTAAAAACATAGGTTACAGATGTGCCAAATTTCAGAATTAAGATTAACAGTGGGTAAAGCATTCTCATTAAAATAAAGCGGGATGATGTGGATGCTGCTTAATAACTGAATGTACGTAATGTATGTTGTACAGCTATCAAGCATGAATCTTCAGTAAGGCTATGCAATGATGCTTCGGAAATACATTTTCTTGTTTCTTCATGTACTTACAAGTCTATCCCAAAATAGCTCAGGGACCATTTAGGTTCATGAGGTTATAGATGACGAAAAGAAGAGATTGGTTAAAGTAGGATGAATCATAATAGGTATGTCAATTTGAGTTGGCCTTAAAAATATGGGGATTTGTAGTTGATTTAAAGAATTCGAGGCTGTATTTCTTTCGGAAACAATAGCCAGAAACAGTTCTGGGAATAAAACTGTTTTAGTCAAAGCAAACTACACACAGAGAATGAAAAAAAGAATGGTTAACTATTACTGACTTTGCAAGACTTTGAAAAGGATTTAAGAAGAGGAATGAGGGCACTAAGCTTTGTCTGTTAAAATAATCATGTAACAGATATTAGCTGAAAATGTTCCATTTGTGAGAAAGAGGCTGCTGAATAGAGAACAGTTCGTCACCTTTTAGTTTGCGTAGGCGATTGTGCACTTCGTCAAGGCTGGAGAGTGTACTCTTGAGTGCATCAGTATCGTCAGTAGTCCCACGTGGATGACGAATATACAATGAGCAAGACTTCAAAAGCTCACATATTGTTACTGGGCGATACAGTAACAACAGTCATGAAAATGCTCAGCATAAAATGCATAAAACATTCCAATTTGACTGTTTAAAGCGATGAAAATACGCATAAAAATACAAATGCACCTGCTGATGACAAAAGAGTTCATGGAGGTTACCAAAGTAAATACGTTAAAACTTTTTTTTAGATACAAATGAACTTCAATGCTTAAAATGGCAACAACAATAAAGAAATTTCATAACTCTAGCCTCTGTTACATCCAACTTCATTAATTACTAACTATTAATGCAAATGCTTATAACAACGATGCCAGTAAATATGCTACCACAATATTACGTGGCATAAGATCCTTGTTACCATTGACGGTTGACTTATACCTATGAAAAATACGCATACTCCGAATGGCCATTCAGTTATACATTTGTATGGTTTAAAAAACGGTTGTATAGGAATTAAAAAATTTATGGTTTTCGATAGGTATGCAATGAAAAGATGGTTTGGAGTGAAGCAAGGAAGCAAAAAGGATGTTACGGGCAAAAGACTTTTAAAGTTAGTCAAATATAAACATGAGCATTCCTAATCTATCAGGTCATATACCCAACTGAGCTAACGTAGTTGAAAATGTCTCACCTTTATTTCCTCTTACCATTGCATATAAATACCTACGTATTTCGTACAGAGCGGTATCAGTGCTTTTAAGAAACAGAACGCAACAAAGATAATAGCAGCCTGATATTCTAAACAAATATGATATATTTCTGCATGAAAGTACAATACGCTACAAGCAGTTGAAACAAAGGTAAAAGTAGGGTTTATGGTTGTTAAACTACATAAGTGCTGCCAACAGCAGCATCAATTAAACATATCAGACAATCTGCAGTACTGCAGTACGTGCATTCACATGTAATTAACATGTGGCTGCACGGTAAGTGGCACAAAAAGTGGAAGCCAACGTCCTAAAACATATATAAAAATAAGCTTAGTCCCTTTCATTCTCGTACCTATGAATACCATGACCACAAATAACGACTGCTTCCTCGTATAAAAACCCGGAAAGAAAAACTAACAAAATGTATAAAGGTATAAAAAATATTATTTAAACCAATAATCTCCTCATAAAATTATGTACAATAAGGTGGCCAACAGGAGTCTGGAGCTGAAACATAGGACTGATTTACAAAAAATACCACGCAAGAATCAGAACATAGTACACTTGGTAAAAATATTAAGCTAAGGTGCAGATCCAATGCACACGCAGATGATCACAAAAAGTTTAGAAAAAAAGGATGAGCTGTGAAAAAAAATTAATAAAATAACGTACGAGGAAAGTGGATCAAACCATTTGTAGAAAAAGCTCAAAATGGCAGCATTATGGGAAAGCATATGGAACCTACTAGTTGCCATACGTCACCAGCTATGGATACCATAGCCATCTACCTTAACAAAAAGATACGCCGACTCAGTTGACAGTCACATATTTCTGCTACACAATATCCTGGTTAATTTGAAAAAAGGGTCTCTCCCAGCTGGGCTAACAAACACTTTAATGCAGCGAATTAAACCTTTTTGGGTTTAGTTCTTATTCCTATTGTTTTTATTTACTGGTGTCACTGTCTTCGAAAACACGCATTAACCCAACAGATGCCACTTTCAACAGTGTATAATGGGCTCAGTACTTCCGAGGTCGTGATGCGGCAGGGTTTTAAGCGGGAATCTCTCTTATGCTAATCTCTGATTTACTACGAGGCCACCCATTGTTTAGGCCCCCTGTTTTAGATCTCTATCAGATCACTGCTGGTACGATGGATCTCCTCATGAGACTCAACATAAAGATCCATTTAAACAAAACTCTAGCTCGGGATTCACCTCTCACAGTTCAGATGGTATAAAAGACGCCAATGAAAAGCAACGGCGGGAGATGGGGTACTGCTCGATGCAACGTAAATACTTTGTTGCAACATATTTGCCCAATTTTCAAGCCTCCCTTGTGAAATTATATTTTTCTCACATTTTATGAATTTGTGCTATCAAACTAGGGAGAAAATCAAATTGATATAGTTAATATTGGTATATGCGCTTGTTGAAAGAAGTCTGTTAGAAACTGGAAGAGGTTTAGAAGTCGTCAAAAAAAGTATTTGGTTTCAAAATATCGTAAAAACGTGTCAAGTCCGATAATACAGTGTAAAAAAAGTTTCACATACCATATAAATGTTGGTAGTGGCTAGCTCTTGCAATTTTATTTCGTCATTCCTAGCAGAAAAAAGTAATAAAACAACAGTGACGACTGTTATGGAGGGTAAAGGCAGTATCCCCAATAACCATACATAGATTCGTCACAGAATTAAAAAAAATCATCCGACTCAAAAATAAAATATTTACATTGGTGATGGTCAATCCACACAGAGAATTGTCACTTTTTGAACAACAATGAGGATGGGCATATTCCAGTTGTTGACGTCATTAACATCCTCCCCCTTGGCAATAGGGCCATGGCCTTACTGCATCTGTTTCCAGTTTGTAACACGCGAGGGCATATCTTTTTAACTGGATACACCAATTTTTTCCATTAGTTACCAGCATCACAACTTGAGCATATGCATCTGCTCCACAGTATGTCGTCAAGAATGGTCTCATTGCCTGTTCTCTTCTATGTATACCCGGTATGACGATCAACACACAACCAACTACTCTAATGTCATCATAGCTGCAATGCCATTTGCCACGTTTTGCAAGCAATGGAATGAACCTATTTATCCACCTCTACCAAAAAAGATGCATTAATTCCCCAAGGAGCCTCCAACATTTTCTTGGGCTGTATTCAGTAGTATCCACAGTTCTTGATGCTAACTGAAAACCTGCATGTCCATGCAGGAAATGATTAGGAATAAATGCCAGGTCGTCAACTGGACAGGGAAATTTAAGTATTAATGGTCAAGACTTTGTGTTGGCATTCCCAACAATTCCGTAGATTGCTCTCCTTGCTGACTTAACCATCCCTGTCCTTGAACTGTCACTAACGGACCAGCAAAATGAACTGCAGTATGAATTGATTCTCTGAGTGGAGAACGTACCCGACCTTTGGAAGAGCAGCCATTACTTGCGCTACTGCCGTAGCCTTTTTCTATGCGAAAAAAATGAATTATCTTTTTAAATGTCGCATTTATCGTATCACTTTCCTACCATGATCTAAAGTAGTTGTCAGAGAAGTCCCAGTCATATGACCATATCATGCATGAAAATCAGGTTAGGTCCCCAATGGTTGTGCAGGCGGATACTAGAAAACTTCCCACTGTATGGCAGAAAATCAGCACCATGTATCCTTATCGTTGCTCGAACAACCACATCCTCATCTCAGAATGGATTTAGGGCTGCCAATGAAATCTTTGGATGAATGACCTTGGTCCTTGCCAAAAGTTGGGATCTTCTGGAAAAGTCCCAAAATGAGATACACAAAAGATACCTGTCATTTTTTGAGTAGGCAATTCACCTGAATCTCTGCTCATTGTAGTCATTTGGCAATCGACTGACGCATCATCCAAGCTCTTACCCTCTTTAGTTGCAGGAATGCAAACAACTACTTGGGACCCAGTCCTTTATGGAGATGTCTGCTGATGACCCAGACTAATGACAGATTTATCAAAGCTGCTTAAATTCAGTTGCCTTTGTGATCTCCTGGCTTGCTTCAAAAGCATACATCACCTGCTTAGTAGGCCAATCGTTATCGGTGCGACAACGACAAATCCTCCACCTCAATTTCATGCCTTATCACCAGAAGCCTCGTGTTAGACCTGGTAACTCGTGGTAGAGAAAACCATCAGCTGGCTGTACACTCTCTCTGGTGGTGGATGATCTATGTTTGTCGCCTCTCGATTGTTGTGTTGTCGGTCATGGATGGATTTTGTCACCCATCTTAAACAGCTGCATTATATTATATTATATTAATTATATTATATTATATTATATTATATTATATTATATTATATTATATTATATTATATTATATTATATTATATTATATTATATTATATTATATTATATTATATTATATTATATTATATTATATTATATTATATTATATTATATTATATTATATTATATGTCATATTATACCTTGACTTTAATATTATCCTGTTTATCATACATCATAATCACCAATGGGGTGTAACGTGTAAATGGCTAAACGTGAATTTCGACTGGTTTTTTTCGCGAACGCATGTGTTCAAGTTAGCCCCATTGCTTGCTTAAGCGCCCCTCCGCAAATGCTTTTTATAAGTACGAATCAGATGATCGCAGGAAGCGTTCCATAATGGTCTCCAAGGTAATTTGCCAAGGAAAATGTCTTTAACTAAAAAAAACAACATTGTCTACGAACTAAAAACTTACTTTTCTACGGCAGTATTTGTATCGACAAACATAAGCTGGACGTATCTNTGTCATATTATACCTTGACTTTAATATTATCCTGTTTATCATACATCATAATCACCAATGGGGTGTAACGTGTAAATGGCTAAACGTGAATTTCGACTGGTTTTTTTCGCGAACGCATGTGTTCAAGTTAGCCCCATTGCTTGCTTAAGCGCCCCTCCGCAAATGCTTTTTATAAGTACGAATCAGATGATCGCAGGAAGCGTTCCATAATGGTCTCCAAGGTAATTTGCCAAGGAAAATGTCTTTAACTAAAAAAAACAACATTGTCTACGAACTAAAAACTTACTTTTCTACGGCAGTATTTGTATCGACAAACATAAGCTGGACGTATCTTGCAAAGTCTTTTACTTTAAATGGCTTCACATTTCGTCTTATCATGGCAATACTGTGGTAAAAACAGGAAAGGAAGTCAAATGTAATTATAGTTCGTTTCCATCTGGGTTCAAGTCGTTCACTTTATGTCCTGGGACATTGCTGAATAGTCTCACAAAATTTCATGAGAAGTAACATAATAGGAATAACTAAGGATGCTTCATCACTCAACAGGTACTTGATAAATAAATATCAATTTACATAATGCATCAATTTGCATGTTTCTTTAAAGTAACTGAACCTGATTAATTGAATGAGGATTCACATTTTTTAAATCTCACTAATTACTTAAAACCACTAACAAAGAATTAAGTTCATTATAAAACCTATAGCAAGAAACCGAACTTCCTCTAATTGAGTGTTCTATTAGAATATTTCAATTATAGGCTACCAGTGTCATTCTACATGGGCTCCTGTAGTATATGTACTTTAACTGCCATCCTTTTACTGAATTTTTATATGTCAAGTCCAATAAATGTTTGCGATAAAAAAGCCAAAGCAAATGTTAGAGAAGCAGAAAGAAAGTTTTCACCGAATAAGGGCTGTGTAGTAATCGAAACTCTTGTAACATACTACCGGTTAACAATATGTGGGCGGTGGTCAGAGACAGATCTAGAGGAATTGACGGCCGGAATAAAAACAAATAAATAGCATCTTGAAAATTCTGAACTTTATGGACTCAGAGGAAGAGATGTAAGAGCTTAATCATGAGTCGTAAGCTTTTTCTGAGCTCAGAAAAAGATTACGACTCATGACATGATAAAGCTCTTACATCTATAAATAAATAGCATAATAGGAAAACAAGAAAGATAATTACAGTGGATGATGTATTGCATCAAACCAATAACGTTCATGGTCTTTAATTTCTCACAGGAGTGGTCACAAGACGGTTTGTAGCCGTTAACTTTTGTGCCAAACGAGAGAAAATGCGCCTCGATTTTTAAGCAACGAAGAGTATGTGGCCACATATTCAAGCTGCGACTGAGAGATGGACATGTAAAGGTATATACAAGGCTGCATACCAAAAGTAAGAAGGTGTAGCTTTTAAAGAAACAAAAGGAGAAATTCCTGCATAGGCAATACTTGAGGAAGACTTGGTTTGATAAGGAGCCGTAGCTTAATGGTTAGTGAAGTGCACCATAACCAAGAGATTCCGGGTTTCGATTCCCCGAGAGGGCGAAAAGAACTTAATAAAAGAAAAAGTCATTGGTTGGCGTCAGGAAGGGCATCCGGCCAAGAAATTCCTCAATGTCAAATCCAAGTCCCTCTGCAAGGCACCGTCTGAGCTCCAATTGCTAGGGGAAAATGACGTTAAAACAATAACAACAATAAACAAAAGGATTACCGTAGGCTGGACTGGCTCAGAAGAGGGGAATCAAAACGTAAAATAATGAGTCCAATTTTTGTACCACAAGAATGGGCTCTGCGAACGAACTCAGTAAGGCATAGCATGAACAACCGGAAATGCTACCACGGTGCAAGTTATACAAGGAGATAAATGAATGCATTTCCAAATTGTATACCTATGTTCCAGCCTAGAAATGAACAATTATGGGAAATGACACGGCAAAGTTAGAAACATGGTTATCTGGATTTTTTTAATTAGGTAGTACAATCTAAAGGGTAACGACAAATGGAAAAATCATGCACTAGAAAACAAAGTGATAGAAAACAAAGATGCTAAAACAATAAGAGATTTTAACACAGATACAGTTAAGGTTATTAGACCAGATGACCAGATATCATATGCATGGTAAACACAACAAAGACACCCTCAATTCTAGATATCTCAGTATCTGTAGATGCCAACATGACTATAACAGAAGGGAAGAAATCACAGTGCCAAGACAACAGAATCTAACTCCCAAAGAATGTGGAATTAACTGATATTAATTGTGATAATAATAGCTTGATAAATTTCCTTTATCTTCATTCAAAAATCTCACTACAACTTCCTACAGTATTCTTTTAAGAACTGGACAGACAAAATAAATGAGCTTACATTTATACAATGCAAAGTAGTAATAATAATAATAATAATAACAATAACAATAATAATAATAATAACAATAACAATCATAATAATAAAAGTCCTGGGCATGACGTTAAAA
>RDPX01000023.1:4689754-4708781 GCA_003991215.1 Morbakka virulenta
TATAAATAGCTTTAAAATAAATAAATAAATTCATAAGTAAACAAATAAATAAGCAAAAATATAAATAAATCTATCAATTAAATTATAATAATATCAGTTAAGACATCAATGAACTATAACAACTGTATTCTTAGAGCATCATACTAATTAAACTTAATTAACTATAAAGAAATTAAAGAATAATTACCTCTTTTGTAATTATCATAGGCTTATTTTTCACTGGAATATAGGGGCTTGTAACGTATCCTAAAGTAAAGTGCAACAACACAGTCATTTTTCTAAAAAAACTAAAAATTTAGTTCCTGACAACAAAACAGTATTGTGCTGAAATTCCTATCTAAAATGTCTTCAGCAAAAATAATTTGTTTGGTAAAAACATTGTGCAATTTGTACAATTGATATATAATCAAGCCAACAATGTTATTTTATAAATTTTGCAATATATTTCGAAGTTAATACTTCATCTTCAGGCTACAAGGTAAAAATACAAAAACAGTAAAACTGCTGAATACAATATTTCCCATCACATATCAACATCTCTCTACAGTATATACAGCTACAGCGAAATGTAAAACAGTGAATTCAAATCTTCAATCGTTTTGAATAAACTATGATAATTGAGAAACATTCTTTGAGGAACCTTGTTGACTAGTTAAATTTTTATGACTAATTCACGGCTTTTGTACTCATCCTTTGTATTTAATGTTGGTTTTATTTCCCGAATGAGCAATGCCTCTAATGTCATTAACTTGTATTCCGACTTAGTCGACTTTGCTATTATTTCTGCATGGTTGATTGATAGCTCCACGTTACACGTTTTAAAATGCTGTCCCATGACTTTATATTTAAGCTCCTTTACACGGGTTAGCAGATGTCGGGTAGTTTGCCCCACATAACATGATAGGCATCGCGAACACGTAATTTTATAAACTAAACCGCTTTGAATAGGTTTTTCCACGGGTACTTTTAATGATGGTAGAAATGTTTTGATTTTCTTAATTGCAGAGACAATTTTGCACGGTGCCTCAATGCGTTTCAACGAGCATTCAAATTTCTAGGTCACTTTCCCTCGATAGTGAAGAAAAATAAGTTTTTTCTCTGTTTTATCATCATTACTTTTTTCTTCCGTCTGTGGTTTCGGTTGATAGATCTTGTCCAGAGTCTTCTCAATAATTTCATCATAAAATGACGGGGAGCACTGGTTGTTCTCCAGGAGGGTTTTTGCTTTTACGAGGCTTTGGTGAAAGTTCTCCTATGTACTGCATGCATAGTGAATCCTATACACAAGACCGGTGACTACAGAGCGTTTATACTTCATAGGAGCTAGTGAGTGGAAGTTCAGGGTCAGCCCTGTATTCGTAGCTTTCCTGTACCATGTTGATGTTAAGTGTTCTCCTCTGTGTATGATTCGCATGTCAAGAAATGGGATACTGCCATTTTGCTCTTTCTCCATGGTAAATTTTAGATTGGGGTGGTAGTTATTGATCTCCACAAGTTTGTCTTCAATTTTTTCTCTGCTGATTTCTCTAATGATATCATCCATGTACAGGGAATACAGTTTTGCTTCGCCCTTTATATTTTAGTCGAACTTACTGAGCCAACCATTAGCTAGGTTTGGAGCCGGTGGGCTTCCCATTGCCAATCCATCCTATTGTCTATAATAACCATCATGCGTTAAAAGTAGCACATCACAACTGCTGATGCGTGCTAGTTGCATAAAGGTTTCCTTCGATACCGGGGGCTCTTTGTAGTCGTTAGAGTATAACAAGTCCGCACAATAAGTTATCCTCAGGCGGAACATTAGTGTAAAGTGCAGAAACGTCAAAACTTATAATTTCTTCATGTTTGTCCAGATGTATATCCTTCAGACTTTGTGATATAGACTGTGTTGATGAATTTATTTGACATTCCTTCACTACTGAAAGCCAATCAGCTACTTGTTTGGCTATTGATGGTTTGTGCACCTTTGCCAAGCCGTAAAGCCTGGGTGGTTGAATTCCGGTTGATTTTATCTTGTCGAAGAGTCTTTCCGTTATTTTGTTCTGATCCTTCAGTTCATTTAGTAAATTTACTATCCTCTCCTCCTCCTTCAATAATGGATGCTTTTCGTTCTTTCGCATTTTCGTATGTTTTTCAAACTATGGCAGGTTAATAATATCATCCAGTTTATGGTTGTAACTATCAGTTTTCATTAAACAAATACCTGTACCTTTATCAAAGGGAACAGCTAGTAAATCATACTCTTTAAGGTACTTGCGAGTCATTTGGACATTCCTTGGTGTTTTTTGTTTTTTGCAGTTTTTTATATATTTCAACGTTTTTACATTGATGTCCGTCATTATTTTGCCACTAACCTCATGTTGTCTGCAAAACCTCAACAATTCGTCTAACTCTGAAAGCACTTCATTTTTGTCAAAACTCCCCATCACTGCATTTTTCGGACCCAAAGCTAAAGTTTCTGTGACGTATTTTGGTGGTTGTTTCTCCAAGCCATAACATATAACTGTGTTTTTGACATTGAACAACGGTCTTTCCTGGTCTTTTGACAACCCGTACAATTTATCATTACGTTTATTCAAATGACGTCTCCTCAAGTCCTTTACGAAATATCTTGTGTACAGAATCACTGACGGTAAACATTTGTATGGAACGTGCATTTTCACTTCATCTAGAACGATGGTAACTTTCTCCTTACTTTGCTTTAAATCGTGTCTGGCAGTAATAATTTCTTTGTTAAGAAGTTTCACTGAAAATCCAAAACATTTCGATCCTCAAAACAACCATTGTTTGGTACTCGGAATTTCAGGAATGCAGGAATGATCTATGCTCTGATACAATCCTCAAGAAAATATCTTCCGTAGAACAATTCTGCTAGGTAGTCAAAAGAAAATTTAGTGTCGTCTGCTACACTTTGATTGATATACTCAAAGGTTGTTATAATCCTTTGTAATTTTATGTGGGAAACGAAAAATGTTTATTTCAAAGTTTGTTATTTCATTACAATTATTTCTCAAATATTTAAAAAGAAAATATTCAACAGAAAAAATATCATTCACTTTTCGTTATATTAAATAGAAGTTAAAGTCTTCCTCATCTATTAATGATGGGTTTTACTCTAACTCCATAGATTTGGCAGTTTCTTTTCGACTTCTTTGAAAATAAAATCTTAAACACTCACTGTAATCATAAGCATGTTACTCACATGATTAGATTCCCTTTGAACTATTGTTTTGAGTTTATCTCTGTGATCTACTTTTAGAAAAAGCTGTGCTTAAACGTAAGTATCTAATTGTTTTATTTACTTAGTCCTATAAATAAATATGCCTGTAAATAGAATAGAGATGCGTGATTACCTAAGTGAAATACATCTTTGGTCTACCAAGAATTAAACTTACAATATTCCACATAGGGTATTGCCTGCTGTCAATGGGGTAAGTTATCTTTTGCTTTTCTTTCAAAATGTTACATAAGGGAGGTAATATCATGCATCAGTGTGCTTTTCTCAAACTGTTTTTAACCATAAGAACTGGGTGATTTTCAGATAATTTTTTCATTGATACATCTAATCTCTATGTGAATGTCAAGTCGAGAATATAAATTTAACTCATTCTGACAAACTCACTCTGACATGATTAAGAAACAAGTTTCTATTTAATGTTTCCAAAACTTATTTTCCATGAAAATTTGCCAGCTTCTTTTACAAAAATTCAAACTGTATTAAACTCAAATACAACAAGTTCAAAAGTTGTCATGTGATTTTTAAGCATTTGAACTTGAAATCTTGCATTACATTAAAAACATGATGGTAAATTAACACTTTTAAATTACAGCTCCATCACCATCACCCCCATCACTGTATGTATTGTATGTATTTATTCGCCACTAACAAAAAAAATACAAATGTTCAAAGGTAAATGTTAAAAACCTAATACATGATGTTATCCAAAATAGTTAAAAAATAAGAGTAAACAGAAACAAAAAAGAACAAAACAAACAGGTGGGATGGTAATCTAGAGAAATGGTGGCAGGGGTAGCATAATACAGATCATGAAGACCTTATTTTCATTATGGCTCCTNCATTACATTAAAAACATGATGGTAAATTAACACTTTTAAATTACAGCTCCATCACCATTACCCCCATCACTGTATGTATTGTATGTATTTATTCGCCACTAACAAAAAAAATACAAATGTTCAAAGGTAAATGTTAAAAACCTAATACATGATGTTATCCAAAATAGTTAAAAAATAAGAGTAAACAGAAACAAAAAAGAACAAAACAAACAGGTGGGATGGTAATCTAGAGAAATGGTGGCAGGGGTAGCATAATACAGATCATGAAGACCTTATTTTCATTATGGCTCCTTACTACATGAAAAAAACAGGATGGTAAATTAACACTTTTCAATTACACTACCATCATAATCAGTATATTTAAAAAGCCTGCTACTATTAAAAACCAAATGATTATTTATCTTGTTAATGTTCTATAACTGTAATGCTATTTGGTACAATTGTCTCCATAAAAATTTCAAAATACAGTTGTCAGCCAAATCCCTAGCAAAATAGCATTGAATTATCTAAACAAATGAACAAATCTCCATGAGCAAGACCAAACAAAACTGGCAGACTTTGCATTACCAAAAAGGCTGCAGTGAGGTTTAAATTGCTTGAATAGGCAAAAACGATTGGTGACCAAAGATAATGAACATAATTAATCAAAAGAGAAAAAGACCAAGGGAGAATAAAAACTCTGCTTAACCAAAACAGAATATTACCGTATATGGATTGTTTTTATTTAAAATAAAGTCTCATACCTACTGAGTCGATAACTGGTGAAAACTTATCACTTTTCATGCCTTGTGCATGATTTATGAGACTTTTTATCTGTGGCTCATACTTTGCCCTTTGTTGCAACTTTTCTTCTGGTGTTGGCAAATGGAAGACTGATCTTTTTTTGAAGCGTTTTTGTTCCAATACGTAACCTTGCTTTGCCTGTAAAGGTGACAAGTGCCATGTTCCACTAAACAAGAATCCTCTTTGAATCAGGGATACACATGAATCCTGGAAAATAAAAACAGACAACCTAATACTGACAATTCACCATATCTGCAAAAACATTAAACCTTATTCTGATCAAAATTTCACAACATTATTTCAAAATTGTGCTACATACACTCATTCCTTTTGAAAGCTCCTTATTAAAGCTCTCACTTTTCCAACCAATAACAGTGGGGATCATTTCTCTTTATTCACTTCAAAAACAACTGCTGTAGTAGTAAAAAATATGTCAACCATAAAGTTAAGAAAGTTGAAAGAAAAACACTTTTTACATACTGCATATGATATTCATTGAATACAATACCTAATATATGTTCAATATTCAGTGTTTTTAAAAGGGGGTTTTGAAAAAAAGTTAACTCTAATTCAAACACCACATGTAATTCTAATTTTTACCAATTCAAACTAAATTTTCTGTCTCTTTGATAATCTTCTGGAGCATCCTTATAAAACTCTCTATACTTTGAACCACTATGACTAGATTTTTATATTTTTACCTTATTTGACTTTCTAAAATTTCATTTATTTAAAAGGATATTATAACTATATACTTTAACATGTCACAAAATATGGCCCATTTCATAACTTTTTACAGTGTTTACTGAAATCAATGTGTTAGAGTGAGTCTGACTTATATATATATATATATATAACTGTCAGTCCAATCAAACTTAGAACTCATATGTCACAATATATGACATAGAGAATGGAGCTTACTTCAAATAAGAGCCTAACCCATCATTTTCTTTTTCATGCATTTGAAATCATTTGAATGTGACCAACATGTGAATAATATACAGTGGTTGAACCCTGTTTCTATAAATTCAATATTCTACTGTCTCTGATAATCTTTCCAACAATACATTGTTGACTTTTAAACCTGCCCTATCAGCCAAATGCTTCAGTGACTTAAGTATTCTAATTCACCCCTTCTCCTTAGAATAAGCTTAAGGTTGTGCTGTTTGCTTACTTCTTTAATGATAGCCGTTCATCAATCCAACTAGAATATTGCTACACAACCCAGGAGAAAGCTGCATGATTTGGGCAAAAATAGTCAACAGTTCTGCTCCTTTTATAAATCATATAACATAAAAGCTTTCTTAGTCATTTCTTCAGTACTGTAGCTTAGCAGGCAGGCAACTGAATTGGACTCAAAAAAGTTTTGTAATCATGGCAATGTGATGCTAAGCAAGCAATTTTTTGATACCTCCAACTCATAATAACCACCTTGTTATTGTGTTTAGGCTTGAATGTTACAGAGACCCTTAGAGATATATGAGTCTTGTACTAGTTGTATTTTACTCCATTGGCACCACAAAATCTGTATATGCAATGTAGCAATTCTTTAAATGTTTTCTGCTTAAAACACCTAAAACCAGCATAAAGTCTAGAAACTACCCCTCAAACTATTACTTTCATCACAAAATGTTACAAAGTACTTCCAAGGTGATGATTACTAGGATTAAGTTTTAGACTAAAGTAAATTAAATGTGTGAACACATGTGCAAATGTATGTCTGGTATGTGATTAGTAAATGATAGAAAAGTGATGAAGACTCAAGACAGCAGACTTGTCTTGGGTTTTTTCCAGTACTAAATGCATCCAAATACATTACAAGAAACTAGCAATGATGATTCAACATTATGTAGAAGTGTAAACAAAAATATATGTTATGTGCACATTTTATAAAAGGCTACCTTTCATAATGCCAATTTACGGTTTTATGGAAAAATTCTCTGAAAAAGGGGAGGAATTCAACACTTATAATGAACGTCTGGAATTCTGCTTCACTGGCAATGACCTTGGAGAGACAACACCTACTACCGACAACACTGCCAAAGTTACTGCACCTCAAGAAAAGCAAAAAAGCATCCCACTGAGTGCTGTGGGAACAGATACTTACAGCTTGCTTCAAACATTGTGTCCATCAACTGGACCTGCTGAGAAAACCTTCCAGGAGATTACGAGTACACTGAAAGAACACTTCTCACCAAAACCATCAGAGGTAGTGTGTTGTTTCAAATTTCAAACATTTACACATCACCAAAATAAGTCTGTAGCAGAATATAAGTCTGAGTTATATAAACTTGCAGAAAACTGTAATTTTAACAATTACCTGACTGACATGCTAAGAGATTGCCTTATTTGAGGTATAAATGATGAGAAAATCCAATGCCAGCTACTCACTGAAAAATACCTTACTCTGGAAAAAGCAAGTGTGTATAGCAGCAGAAACTGCTTCTAAAGATACTTCTATTCTTAAGGGCAAACATGTGAACAAAATACATGCACAGAAAAAGCGACCAAAAAACACCAGAAATCATGCAAAACAACATTCTTAAAAGCAAAATTTTGATAAAAAGAAGATCTGTTATTGTTGTGGAGATGAAACCCACATAGCACCACACTGTACTTATCTAAAAATGCAATGCAACTATTGTAAGAAAATAGGTCATTTAGCAAAGATGTGTTTGAAAATAAAAAAGGATAAAATGGAAACAAATGCTGTGAAAGTGGAAAATAGTGATAGTGATGATCATACTGAAGAAATTGTGCCGTGCCTATTATCTTTGAGAAATACAATATTTACAATACAACAAACACTGTACACCCTCCTGTTACCAAGCTTGTATTGCTAGATGATAATACCACTCCCATTGATTTTCAACTTGATACTGGTTCTGGAGTGTCAATCATGAATGAAAACCAATTTGTGAAATTATGTAGTGACAAAACTCTCAATCAACCCCCTGGCTGTTTTTGAGCTTGAATTCCTCATCCAAAATTTCAATGTTGCCTTCATTCTCCAGACTACCATCATTTTTCCATACTTCATCTTGCATTTTTCTTTTCATCATTTCCAATTCTATGTCTGATAACCTATTCTTTCTGATTGCCCTCACCTTGTCAGAAACATGCTGTTCCATTGAGTCTAACATACCCCTTACTGTCCCTTCTGTAAACATTCTTTGTCTGTAGCCTCTGATAGTCACCTCTTCATCAATGGGTTACTTCTAAAAATGCATTGCATCACTACCTTGTTTACCTCTCTATTCCATTTCATTCTAGCAGTAATAGGATAATGACTAAGCCCCCACTGCTTACCTGAGCAACACCTGTCTGACAAGGAACCTTCACATGAAGTTCCAGCCCCATTCACACTGTTATTGGATATACTATGACTTGACATTGAGCACTCATATCAAGGTTTTGTGAGTTTAAGTTGGCACAACCATCACCATTTTTGTGTGAGACAGTATCAGAAAAAATGTAGTGGTTATGTACTTGGTAATCAAGTGCAAAATCCCTGCAGTATCCCACCTTGGGAAGGGAAAGAATTGCTCCCATGAAGCTTGGAGAATATTTTCTCTATCTGGGGGGGGGGGGATTGGTTTTGGTATGAACAATAAACACCTGAAGAAGGCAGTAATGAAAGTACTGGAGGAAACCATAAGTAAGGCAGATACTTACCCCTTATAGCCAAGAAAAATTATTGTCATTACCAAGATTTACATATACAGTAAGTTAAAAGAGCAATTTTTGGTTACGATGTCAAAGACAGCTGGTTACAACATTTGTGTGACAGTCTTGTTCAACAATGCATTTGAAGGTGTATCAAAGCTCATTCAGGAGCTAACTTTAGTCATCCAAATCTTCCTTTAAAAAAATTGGGACTCAGCCTTACCCTTCCTCACTTACGTCAACAGTGCAAGGTTTGTGCCCCATGAATACTCAAATCATCAAGAGACAAAAACAAATGATTCGTGTAAATAGAAACCCACAACAAATACAACATTTCTGAAGAAATTGGTGAAAAACACACAAGAAAATAAGTGTCTTGTGAGAAATGTAACAAGTTTTGAATGGGAAATCTCCTGATCTCAAAATGGGCTACATATTTTGAACNTCATTCAGGAGCTAACTTTAGTCATCCAAATCTTCCTTTAAAAAAATTGGGACTCAGCCTTACCCTTCCTCACTTACGTCAACAGTGCAAGGTTTGTGCCCCATGAATACTCAAATCATCAAGAGACAAAAACAAATGATTCGTGTAAATAGAAACCCACAACAAATACAACATTTCTGAAGAAATTGGTGAAAAACACACAAGAAAATAAGTGTCTTGTGAGAAATGTAACCAGTTTTGAATGGGAAATCTCCTGATCTCAAAATGGGCTACATATTTTGAACTAAAAATGAAGAATTAGTCTCCGTGTATTTTATTTTACTACACAATTATTTTTTTCTTACACTGTCCTTGGCATATATTCAGTAGTAAACTATATTGTTATTAAGACTATTTACTTTTGGCTTACGATCAGCCCACCAAAGGTAAATGGTCAGTTACTGAGTTGTTTGAATGAATATTATAATTGTTGAAAAATAAGTATAGTTTACAAAAAGAATATTATGTGCTCTGCTATATTTTGACTGACAGCAAAAATCTGCCTCTTTAGATAGAAATTTGCCTCTCATTGGATCAGAATTACTATCCATTTACAGCCTGAAACCTTCCTGTGATTTTTTGGCCAATCATTTTTTAGCTTTAAGGCTCAACCTCAGCATGATTAAGCCAAAATTCGAAAACTCCTTAACAATTCGACTTTATGGACTCATCGCAAGTCATTGATGTGGAAAATTTATCAGGTCTTGAATTGTAAGGTTTTTCTGAGCTACGTTTCGTGAGATACTTCTCCCGTCCCCACAGCCTGGCGAAGGAAAAGTATCTTCTCCGTTCTCAGCAGTCTTCCTCTCTCTTGCTGTGGTAAAAAGTAGTGAAAAATGCACTGCATAAAATTTTTAATAAAACACTTACGTAATGGAAACAGCGAACTGAAACTTCACCGCAAAGCATGGTCCTATCATTGAAAAAATATACAAAAACTAGAAAAGAAAACTTCACATGGCAGGACTGTTCGTGAATCAACTTGCAGAAGTTGTGGCTGTTGTTCATTACAACAGCAGCAGCAATGACAGCAACATCACAACCACCACTGACAACAAGATGAATTAATACTTGCTCCGAATATGGACAAATAATTTGTGATAAAGAAACATAAAAGGCTCAGAACCACAAATGTATAGAACTGTGAAAAGAGAGAAAAAGGCTGTAGAGAAGAGATAAGAATTAGGTGAAAAGATAAGAATTGACCTTTTGCGGGTCTGTGTGGAGCCAGTGTTAACACATCTCTTGTCTGCACTCTCTGATGAGAAATAGTTTTGGGTCCCAAAGTTCTTCGCACCCGCTGAACAATGAAGGTCTGTGAGTTATTGGAGTCCATTCGTTTGATAAGAACTGTCACCAAAAAAATGGAAAATGGAAAATGGAAATTGATGTCGAAAACCGTCTCCTGGAGAAAGACCATCATCAAGCGCTGACTGGGTGATATTCAGGGCGCTCTCCAGGTATCCCTTTGTCAAACCTTACTGTGTTCACTTGGGGGGGGGGGAGGCAATAGTTAGAGTCACGCAATGTATGTTGGTAGGTAGTTTCTGTGGCTACGTCCAGCTCTTTTTGTATTTATGGGGTACGCCCGTGACAACAATTGGGTTTGGGGCATTCGCAGAATGTCATACCTTTGTCTGATTTTGCAAGGCGTTGTTCGTTTTGGAATGGGGTTGTGAGAGGTCAGTTTATTTTAGCCTTGGCTATTCATCGTATTTTACAGTTTTACTGTCATTTAAATGCTGGCCACTGAGTATTTTGTATAGGCAGAAGCTGGGTCCCATGATTAGCTCTATCTGCATGAACTGGTGACAAGCACAGAACAAAAAAATGGCGAAAATATTATCAGGACAGTAATAATATAATTTCACAAGAAGTAACTTTTTTATTGACTATAAGGATCTCGTAGAAGGAGGCAAAGGTACTTAAACTGGTTGTATGTCTTGTAAACTGTTTATTTAATTCGTGTGTGCACAATAACGCTGTTAATCATAAATTTAATGACATGCCGAATAAGGCTCCAAGATGTTGATGCGTTTACAATTATGTTATGATTTGTATTATTGTAAGTGATGCAGCTACAAAATAACTGTATCATTCTCGTAAACACTTTTATGTGAATGTATATTATATGTTTTTTTATTATTCATTTGTAATTTTTACGGTTTAATTGAAATAATAAAAGGTGAAGCGTTCCAAAAACATTTCCTATTTAATCAGTCTGTAAACACTCCGCCACAAACGACCTGGCAAGTACAGACTATGCAAACCCTTTGGTGGTGGAGTAGTATTAAATGGAGCAACAGCAAACACATTGCCTCGTAAAAGAGGGGTGGTAATGTGGTGACACTATCAACTGTGTTTTTATAGTCACTCTATCTCCAGGAGCATTTCCAACCAAGGCTAAAGAGGCTTTCTTCTACCATGAGTTAGATATAACGCCGCCAGACGTTAATTTGGTATTTCAAGGCCTCGAGATGATTTTTTAACTCCAAATAAGGACAAAAGGAATCAAAATAACAACAATGACTAAATATATCAGCTTTCAACAGGGGATCGTTAAAGGAGCTTTTCCAGGTGGAAAATTGATGACAAAGAGCATTTTCTTGGTGCACGCTTCTGAGGGCAAAACAAGAACAAAGGGGCGAGTATACACCATTAAGCATAATGACTAAGGTTTTACGGCGCTGGACATCACTTCCATGCACCGAAAAGTTATATTTAAGACAAAAAAAGTAAACTTAAATATATGTTATTCAAAAATCATTATGCTTGCTACATTTAGAGTTTAAGAATAAATCTTTCGATACAAAGATCCTGAATTCCTTCAAAGCTAATTCTTAAAAATTCGAGAAAAATCTTGGTCATCACCTTCCGTCTGCTAAATGTATCAAAGTCTGATTAAGGGTTTCGTCCCTCGCATGATCAAAGAAAATGTGCAACAGCTGACCAGAGATCATAACGAGTTGTATCAACACCACTTTCATCGCATTCATTGTGTCTTTGGTCATGTTTGTTCTTAAATCATCAATAGTGATGTTGTGGTGAGACACAGTCCTCTCGGTTTTAGTAGAGTTTAGTAACAAATTTCCAACAGTAGGAAACACCTTCTTAAGAGTACCACCTTTAACAGGCAGGAACTTTCTCAAAAGCACTGGCAGGGTACAACCGATCACGCTTTTGTCTGGAAGATGCTGTACTTTGTCGATTTTGTCGCATTATTGCCTAAATTCCACTGAAAAGTGAGCCTTTTCCCTGAAAAAGGTTTATTGAGTCATGATTATTACATTCTCTACAATTTACTCCAGGATATTTTCATTCCACTGCTTGCTCATACTTTTATATTATTTCTTGCTCGGGGTGCAGAGACTCAGCTAAAACTTTTTTGGCTGAATATATTATTACAAAACTTCTTGCAGCTTAATTTCTTCTCTCAGTTAGCATAAAACTGTTGTGTATTTGTTTGGCTCTCTGTAATTTGATTTTATTCCCTGGAGGTGCTTTCTTTATTCAAGCTTTCCTGGCTAGGTTCTTTTGCTTATCAAACCAAGTCTCCTTAGTGCTATACTAGAATGAGTGAATATATCTGGAAGTTAAAGATCATCTCATTGCATTTCCTTTTGTAAGCTTGGGAAAACCTTAAATATACCATCCATTAGTGCTGTGAGCTAGGTTTGTCTTTTGTTTTACGTTTTCAGATATCCTGATGCTTCGGTCATATCTTTGCGGCAATCACTCCTCATAATCTCAACTTAAATTCAGCCGAAATCTCTTTACATGCTTCGAACAACATCTACAAGTGAGAGGAGATGCTGAGCAAACCCAATGCTACGATGTCTAGGAAATTGTTTCATGTCAATAATTGCTTCATCGAGTATTCTTCTTTGAAATTGACGTTCGATAGTATGCAGCAACACCAATCAGTGAAGATTTTTAAATCTTTAGCTCTGGGACAAAATTGATAACTGCCTCTGTTCGAAGAGCTGAATGATGGGGGCAGCATCAAAACGTAAATATGTTCCTTTTCCATTGGTCACTAAAAACCTTCTAAAGCCCAGCAGTTTATCGAGCATTTGCATTTTCTTTGTACATTTGTACATATTGTAAATACTGAAGTTTTTATCCTGTATAAAATATCGAGAAATAAATAAAAACATATCTTCACCATCCATTGTTATGACAAATAATTTGTTTATTTGCCTTAACACCTTTAAAGATTAAGTCGCTGCCTCGAAAAAATCATGAGCCTCTGTTCTTTCTGGAGAGTAAATTTTTTTTGCCATTGATATTGTACTGCTGACAAACTTATGATTTCTTATTTGCTTGCTAATGGCAACATTGATATGGATGGTGTACACTAGGCTTTTCCGGAATAGTTATCAAAATTTCTTCAGCCCAAAGACCTGAATAGAAGATACCAATCCCTGTAACACATTGGAATACCTGTGGTGTTACTAAGAATTTGGTGGTTTAAATCTCGTAAAACTTCATCAGGGCTTTTATCTTCCATCAGGCATATGAGTCAAGTGGCTCTAAGAATTGTTGCATATCTTATTGGTCTTGACTGAGCAGAAATAGTTTTACAAAGACAGGGATTGTATAACTCGAAATGTTATGTTTGCCAAAATCCTAACCACACTGCTGTTTGCTTTTTTCAAACTGTTCAATCGAGGACGATTGCCTTTTTTCTCCTCGCACATCAGCTCCAATAGGTTCTGTTTTTTCGTTGCTTTGTGCATTTCCGAAAATACACGATGTTTTATTAGCTTAAGTCGTTCTTCAACATTTGCTCTGATCATATTTGTAATTACAATGTTCTATTTCGCAAGTGATTCTTTGCTTTGACTAAATATTCATTCCATAAATTGTAAATAACATCAGAATGTTTTTCCCATTCATCACTGCCACATACAGTAGCTATGCATTTCTGAAAAATGCTGCATAAGAAAATTTAGATGCAATTTAATCTCGTGGTAGTAAACGATACTGACTCAAACTTTTAAGTGTATTTTGTGTTTGAACAGTGTCTTAATTGCTAGAACTTGTCATGGCTGTCTTTTTCTACAGCTAGATGTGAATGGCTGGTTGACTGCAGCTTTCTCTTCTGTAAGTTTATTTTCGGTCTTCTATTTTGATTTATAGAAATATGTTAATTTTTTGGACTTTGAGTCAATTTCTGGAACTTTTCTGCTTTCTTCTCAACGAAGGTTCAGACTTTAACATGTTTTCATTGCAATGACTAGCAAAACTCTGTTTGTGGTAGAATTTCTTGTGGATTTTACTCTCTCTCTTTGGTGGACTGCAAGAAAATCAATCAATCATAAAACAGAGGGTGCTGTCACCAGATTATAAGCCAACAAGTTACAGAGGATCAGTACTAGTCTATCTGTCAGAAGAAACAAAAAATAAAACAGATCAATTGACAGTAACAAGAGAAAACAAGTAGCAAATAAGTGGAAATATACATATGACAACAAAGATAACGAACAGCAAATGGATACAATTCAACTTGTTTTTTAAAACAATTTTTACTAAAAGGGCACTTATTAGTAGGATATCGTCACCAACTAATGTGGAAATTTAAGACCCTGGTGAGGAATTTTCCTACTACTTTGTATGTTAAAAGATGTTCCTCGTTTTGGAATAAAAGGGAAGCTCAAGCTAAGGAGAATATAAAAAATATCAGGGTACACTTTTTTATACAAATAACCATTGTTTCTATGACAGTATTTTGTAGTCCATGGTGAACGCCTTTTTTGTACAAATAAATCTTCTTTGGCAGCATTTGCATATTTTTCTTCTTACTTTCGCGTTTCTGTGCCATCCTGGCCACTTCACATAGTGATAATGCTATTTTACTAGACTCTTCCTTTTCCACTCTGCTGTTTTCATGATAAATCTTAAAGATGAAAAAAGTAAAATTTCCCCCCTCCCCCTCTTTCACTTTTTTCTGTAGGTATTTCTAAAATTTGAAAGTTCTTAGCAGCCAGTTGTAGTTTGTGTTTAACACCTACCTGCTGCAGGGTACTACTATTTGTATGTTTTTTCTCCCAACTAGCAATCAGAATTTAAAAAAAAACAACATTTCTACTGTTTTAATGCTTCTTTTTTTGTTTCGCAGTCCAGCTCTTCTCTTTGTGTGTTAAGATTAGTACTCGTATAAGTTTCATTTTAATGTACTTTCTAATACCTATATTCTTTCGAACAGGGGTAAAATCAAGCGCAATTTTTTTTGGTAACTATGATGCACGCTTTTGATCGCTTTTTTGCGGTCTTAATTTGCAGTCTTTACTGGGGCAACGTACAGCACAATACGTCTAAATCAGAAACATAAGGAGGATGTTGTTTCTGAAGGAACAGAAGAGACGAATTGGACAGGTTTAGCCTTTATATCAACATTTCCCATGATAAATGTACATATTACTTGAAATGTTCATGTGCAGTTGTTTTTACTGTTAGCTGGCTTTTTAAAAATGAAAATTGCACTGATCGAGAAGACAGGCAAATTTTCGCTCTTATTCAACATTTCTCTTTGAAAACATTACTTCGATTTTGCATTAATTAAAAAAAACATTTCATAAATTACTGTAGTACGGGTGCAGTGATTGTAACAATGTGAGAAAGTAACATGTTCCAAACAGGACATCGTGGACAATCTTCAAAAAAGCACTCGACAGGTTATCTATATTTCATGACTCCTGGTCTCACCTCTTTGAACAGCTCTCTTATGTTCTTTTCCTCTTTAACCCAATGAACGTTTTGATTCTTCAATGTATAAGACAGGGCAGGCCTTACAATGTAGCCTGTAAACCATGTTTCTCTCTTTAAGTGGAACTTTATTTGGCTTTGCGAGTATCACCCTTAGCTTTGATGTAGTGAAAAATGAACACTAGATATTATTTTGTCGAAGACCATGCTTTGTGTATGAAATACCAGCTTGTGGACTGGCGGGGTGCAGTCTTTCTCTAAAGGGCGGGTGAAGTGCTCTTTAGCCTTGGTTGGCAATCACCAAGAGTTAGTGTCTTGATTTTGACACTGATCCCCATTTCCTCAATGGACTGCCGTCAGGAAGAGCATCAGCTCTATAAAAACGCTACCTCATATACTATGAAATGACTTCTGAAGCTATGTTACACAACTATGTCAACGGGACTGGAACTTCTCAAAGTGAAGATGTCGCGCATGGTAGGACTTCTGTTGGGTGTAGGCAGAATCAGACCGTCATCAAGCTAATGCATCAACCTCAAAATGGATTGACGAGTTTTAGACTCTGTAGTCTAAATGTAGGAAGTTCGAGAGACAGATTTGGTGAAATCGCCGAGTTTTTGGAACGCCGGCATATTGACTTATGCTGTATCCAAGAGACGCTATGGAGAGGGAAATCTGTGAGAATTATTGAAGGAAAGAAGAAAAGACGTGTTGTTTTAGATTAATAATGAAAAAGGAACTGGACGTGTTGACATTTGCCTTTCAGAGAAATGGATAGACCAAGTTATTGATGTCAAACGAGTGAACGACCGAATCATATTGCTTAACTCAATGCTTGGTGAGACAGTATTGACAGCAGTATCAGTTTATGCTCCTCAGTGTGGTTTGAGTGAAGAGGTTAAAGACAAGTTCTATGTTTAGTTGATTGGAACAATTGGAAAGTTGAATGAAAAAGAAGTTACCGTGGTTGCAGGGGATGATTGTGACCAACACAGCATTCAAGAAAAGGGACAGTCATGTGGTAACATATGATTCAGAATTTGCTAAGATGCAAGTGGACTATATTTTGGTGAGAAAGAAGGACAGAAAGCGTGTGCATGATGTGAAAGTGACCCCAGGTGAAGAGATTGTGACCTAGCATAAGCCAGTTGTATGTGATTTGAAGGTGAAGAAATTAAAGGAATTGAAAAGTAAGTTTACTTCAAGACGAAAGATCTGGAAATTGCATGACAAGTAAATGAGATAGCTTTATGATGACAAAGTAGATGAAATTATGAGTGCAAGCCCAACTAAAGCCAGTGTTGTGGAGCAGTGAAAATAGATAAAAAATGCCATTGTTGACAGCTCCAGAGAAAGCCTGTGGATAGACCAAAGGGCGTGCATGCCATAGGGTGACATGGTGGTGGAAGGAGTCAGTTGATAGTTGTGTGAAAGAAAAGAGAAAGTTATGGAAGCAATGGAAATGTGGCACTGTCGTAAAAGAAAGGTATATGGAAGCTTAGAGAGCTGTTGGAGATCAATTCACAAAGCCAAAATTGATGCTGAAAAGACCAGCTTTCCAAACATAATGCAAAGGGATGACCAAAGAAATGAGGTATTCAGAATTGCTCAGCAAATGAGAAGAACCAATCAGGACATCGTGGGAGAGATATGTATAAGAAATAATGACCGAGAAGTGGCAACAAATGAAGCTGATTTGAAGACTACTTGGAAAAGCCATTATGAAAGGCTGCTGAACACTGAGTTTTCATGGGACAGAGATGTTTTGAGACACACTGAAACAGTGTTAGGACCATCAATTCTGTTCACAAAAGAAGTGGTGAAAAAGGATGTCAAGAAAATTTAAAATGGCAAGGCAGTAAGGAGGATCTTCGGGAATAGTGGCTGTTGAAAGCTCCAGGGAAAAAAGAATACAGATAGTAACTGATTTGGCAAATCAGATCATTAAGGAGGGCGCAATACCAGAGGAGTTAGAACTTAGCACCTTGTAAATCGTTACAAAGGAAAAGGAGAAGGGCCAGACAGAGGGCGTTATAGGGGATTAAAGGTAATGGATCAAGTTTTTAAAGCTATTGAGAGGAAAATTGAAAAACAAATCCGGAATGAAATAGACATTGATAACATGCAATTTAGTTTCATGCCTGGACGAGGAACAGCTGATGCTATTTTCATTCTGAGACAGTTGCAGGAAAAGCATCTGGTCGAGAAAAAGAATCAACGGCACTTGTACCGACAGTTTCAGTGTGGAAGTTGGTGTAAGCAAAACGGGGTCACCAAAGATCTAGTAAATGACAGACTGGCCTGGAAGTCCATTTTATTGAACTTACCAGCACGTACCAGCATGTAAAACGGACGTAAAACCGAATATGATGATGTGAGTTCACCTTAGCTGCTCATTGGTGTCCTTGACAAAGGGCAGACATATATGCTTTACAGGTTCTTTTTCTTCTTCATAATCATACCTGCTAGTTTTTCGTAATGCTATCTGGAAATCCCTACTACGGTATCCATTAGATAAGAGAACCTTTTGAAGGTGTGATTTTCTTTGTTGTTGTTTTTTGTAAAGTCGTGTGTTATTACCACTCTGTTTGGATGGGGTAGACGTATCATTTCAAACCCATACGACCTTAGGAAGGAAAACAGAAACATTTCAATTCGTGTCACCAAGCACGTCCGCACCAGTAAAGTATAAAATAGTTATACCTAATTAATTCAATAGCCTGACGATGGGAGAAGTATCTCTCAAACATAGCTCAGAAAAAACTTTATAAACGAATCGTAAAATCGCTGAATAAAGGATATGACCCTGCTTTTAGAACAAGAGCTTATCTGCAATTTGCTCATTGATAATCTGTGTCGTTTAATACACCTTTCCCGAGATTTTCTTCTGCTGCGTGAAAACGAGGCTGAACTTGCGAGAAAAAAAAATCAAAATAAACTATTTCAGCATGGAGGACGCACAGAATCTCATAAAGTTACTGCTGAAAAATGTTGATGAGAAAATCAATATTGTTGTTATGAAAGAAGAAAAGAAATTGAAGTGGGGAAAAGATCTTTTAAACTTGCCATTGTGTACAATAAAAGAGATAGAAAAGCATCGTTTAAAGAGTGGTAAAAGAGGAAAGTCGATAGTAAAAACAATGAACAGGGGCAGAAAATTCAAGGAAGAGGGATATGTTCTGAGAAAAGCTTTGTTCACGAGATTAACAAAACGCTTTTTTTATGTTAAGGGACAATGCAAAGCTAGTATGAAAAGAGAAGTTAGAAGTATGACAGTTGGTTTGAGAAAAGACAATGGAGACGTTTGTG
>RDPX01000230.1:0-36736 GCA_003991215.1 Morbakka virulenta
CCTCCCGCCCCCACTTATATTTTCAATATTACACATTATTCCCTTGTGTTCAGTTTTTCCCCAAATTACCACCAGTTACCCTTTATATATGGACTTTTTCATTTTTAACTGTAATTGAAAAAGGAAAACTACTTAAAAATGCATTTGCAGCATATACGAATTCACTGATTTCATAATGCGCTCCTTAATAATAGTTTTGAGAGACTTTTACAACAGGAGCTTTAAAAAAGGGATTTGTAGGGACTTGAGTGTATAGACTTTTCATCAAACGAAAAGGTGATGAAAGAGGTTTGATGGGAATTGAAAACACTTTTAATTCTGAATAGAACAACATTGCATGGTATTCAAAAGTGATTACAAAGGAAATGCTCCAAATGGTCAAGGGTCATGGGCACTTGAAAGTTAAAGAGTCAGTAGGCCCTGTTGTACTAAAAGGGGTCACAAAGAATAAACTTGTGCGGAGTTGGCGTGAGAAAAGACTTTACAGTCAGTACATTAGGAATAACAACGATACATGCTGGAGTGACACGTGGCTTTGGCTATAGAAGTGTGACTTAAAAATTCAACTCTCACAATCTTCCAGGTGCAATCTTCCAGGGGGCAATCTTCCGGGTTGCAATTCTCCGGGAGAAATTCACCGGTTACCGCTGATGTGAAAGTCTTCACTGCTTTTAATAATGTGTCATTGACATTCTTCTTCAGCTGCCAGGTCTGCTACAGAGATCGGTGATCATGTCCCTCAATTCCTGTCTCTTGCCAGTTCTCCTGATCAAATCATTGTGCGGGAGTTCTTTCTTTGTGGCATAGATGTTTAGGCCGTCGGTGTATTTAGTCCTCTCTCTTTCTCTGCTTTTTATTCCGCTGATTTTGCCACACAGTATTTATTTTTCTAGACCGCTGCCTCTGACAACATGGCCAAAGAACTTAAGTTGTCTTTTTCTGACAGTAGTCTTTAATGATCTCTTGTATCCGGCTGTTTCCATAACTTCATTATTTGTCTTCTTTTCAGTCCATGATACCTGCATTATTCTCCTAATGTGCCACATTTCTACTGCTTCAAGTCTTCTTCCCAGGTCTTTTGTTACCGTCCAGCATTCAAATCCATAAAGCAGAATAGGCCATACATAGGCTTTCATTGTGTTAACTTTGGTGCTGAGTCTTAAATTTCTGTTGGTGAGTATGCATTTCATGAATAACTGAGGGTTGAAAAATTCTCCAAAATGAAATAAATGGGGGTTGTAATAATTAGGGGGTTAGAAATAATTTAAAATGTAACAATTAGGAAATGGAATAGTCAAGAGTGCACTTTACCCTCAATACAAGGGCAAATTGCACAATATTTGGACGATTGACCCCACGATTGCAACTAAAATGGGGACACCGCCCATTACCAAATGCAATGGTTTTTCGTGCTTAGTTCACGTTAGAGGCCAATTATAAATTCATGCTCTCGAAAAATTGGAAAATTAATAAAATGGGGATTGGAATAAAAGCAGGGTTTGGAAAAAATCTCAAAAATTAACAATCGGGGGGAGGACGATTATTCGGTACTCCGGAGTAAGCCTCTTTATTTTTTTGAGTACTTTTGAGATTTAACTGTGTTTCAAAAAGGTATTTCTTCCATTTTCAATTAAGTTGGCATGTAAAAAACCCTCTACTAGTCACTTATTGATTCACTTATGTCAAAGTCGGATGTCTTTCCATAATCAGCACAAGTAGGGGTGGGGTAGAAAGAAGGGGAGGAATTCTACGGTCTTAACTCCTAAAATTTGGGGATGAAAGATTAACTCCTATGAAAATAGCGGAGGATACAATTATTTTGGACCTGAGGGTCTTTGAGAACAAGTTAAAGAAACGTTTCTAAATATTTATTAGGGTCCCTCACCCTATGACCCCTAGGGGGTTATGGGGCTCAATTCAAGAATTTTCTTTAAATTTCATACACGTTTGTTCCAAGTATGTATTTAACTCCTCGTGATGATTGGAATAGCAGGTAAATGTTTGTAAAATTTTTTGGAATCTCGTGGTAATGTTCATTGAGTTACATTGTTACATGAAAAACCACTTTTCATTTCTTTCAGAAAAAGAAATTGGAAACCGGAATGAAATGGACGCACAGCAATACGATAGAGAAAACCATCAAACTATACCTGATCATCTGTGGAACATCATCCCAGAGCATGGACAGTACTTGGTTGAAATCATGAAGTTTTCGGGTTATCGTAACCGCGCTTCTATCATCAAATTAAAGGATCAGGATGAAATGAAGAAAATTTTTTGTTTTGCTGCAGAACATTCATATTTGGTCGACGATGCCGATCGAGAAAAGACCTTTGGGAATTTTCACCGAAAGCCAAAGGATATGAAAATGTTGCCAGGACTGGAAATAAAAGCACCAGCGCTTATATCCGGATAAAGGCGCCATGGCGCCTCTATCCGGCCCTGTTTTTCAAATATTACATTTCTTATATTGACAGTGAGAAATAATATAAATAAGGCGATTTTCATAAAGCATATATATCTTTTAAATAAGTCTTTTGCATAAGTCTTTAATAATAGGCTCTACTACGGATGAAATATGCTCTGACACCTTGACAGTCACTGAAGAAGGGTCCTCCAGTTCCTTTCCTCCTTTGTTTTCTGGTTTCCTGACACTCAAACGTTCATGGAGTAATATTTAGCCAAAAAGTAGAGGCGCCAGGCGCCTATATGCAGCCCTATATACTAGACATGAAAATGCAGAAATTTTAAATATCCAGATATAGGCGCCGCGCCTTAATGCGAGATTATAGGGTAAGAAGGACCAATTGAATCCTCATTATTCCGCATTGTGCGCCCCTACATTTCGACACATACTGATGCGGAATAATGCGGAAAAATTCTTTATAAATCATGGTAATTTTGACTAAGTTACATTCGTGGCTGAAAAAGTACTGCATTTCCAATGCGTGACTATCGGGGCAATTATACACAATCTCGTTTGGGAGGAGGGCTAGGATCTGGATTACAGGGGCTAGGTAGAAATGTGAATTAAGAAAAAATATAGAAATTCTAAATAAGGTCAATAGGATATTATGTTGGTCCACATTTTGTAGTTGGATTACTTAAGAGGTCTGAGATGTTTTTTAAATCAGGGCCTTTNATTTCGACACATACTGATGCGGAATAATGCGGAAAAATTCTTTATAAATCATGGTAATTTTGACTAAGTTACATTCGTGGCTGAAAAAGTACTGCATTTCCAATGCGTGACTATCGGGGCAATTATACACAATCTCGTTTGGGAGGAGGGCTAGGATCTGGATTACAGGGGCTAGGTAGAAATGTGAATTAAGAAAAAATATAGAAATTCTAAATAAGGTCAATAGGATATTATGTTGGTCCACATTTTGTAGTTGGATTACTTAAGAGGTCTGAGATGTTTTTTAAATCAGGGCCTTTAAATGATAACTTGAAAAATGATAATTCCCATTCATAACATAACAACTTAGACTGCGTGAAATTCCAACTTGATCAAATTTATACTATTCTACGGATTATACCGTTTTCGATTCTCTTAGAAAAAGCGATGACCAAAGTAAACGTGATTCTGGGGGGCAATCTTCCGGGGGGCAATCTTCCAAGGGGCAATTCTCCGTGGGGCAATTCACCTGGAATCCACGTCAGCAAAATACTGAATGCAAAAGAAAGTTTAGAAATCTTATTCTTACCTGAACTTCTTGGTTCTGTCACCTCAGCTCCGACTACCTTTGAAATTTCGAACTCGCAAGATTCTGGATCTGTATTTGCCATCTTAATGTATCTGTGATCACATACACATTCGTAACAAAGCAAATGATATCATTATCATTTCCTCTTTGCAAACAGTTTTCATTGAGATCTCGCAACAAACGCGGTCAGAGGTAATGTTTGCGCAAACAACAAAAACTTCATACATCAGTCCTCATTGTGCTGATCTTGACTCGGATGTAAAGGGAATAATGGAGAGTTATGGGGAATTATCCAGAATTATTAGGAATTATTCAGAGTTATTGAGAACTATGAGAACTGTTGAGAATTTTGGGGAATTGTGCAAGGTTATTGAGAATTATGAGATTGTTTTAGAATTATTGGAATCAATAAGAATTCTGGAATTATTGGGAATTATTGAGAGCTATTGGGAACTATTAAGAGTTGATAAAGAATTATAAGAATTATCGGAATCATTTGGGAATTATAAGACACTTGTTTGACAATTATTTCAGTGATTTACCCCTCTATACTGAGAGTGTTGCCTTCAAATCAGTTGATAGATTTCTATGTAATACGTTTGTCTGGTTCTGGGAAATTCTATTTCCTATTGGGAACAATATTCACAATTTACACTTCTAAGTAAAGTTTTCTCTTCATTCTCCTCCCGCCCCCACTTATATTTTCAATATTACACATTATTCCCTTGTGTTCAGTTTTTCCCCAAATTACCACCAGTTACCCTTTATATATGGACTTTTTCATTTTTAACTGTAATTGAAAAAGGAAAACTACTTAAAAATGCATTTGCAGCATATACGAATTCACTGATTTCATAATGCGCTCCTTAATAATAGTTTTGAGAGACTTTTACAACAGGAGCTTTAAAAAAGGGATTTGTAGGGACTTGAGTGTATAGACTTTTCATCAAACGAAAAGGTGATGGAAGAGGTTTGATGGGAATTGAAAACACTTTTAATTCTGAATAGAACAACATTGCATGGTATTCAAAAGTGATTACGAAGGAAATGCTCCAAATGGTCAAGGGTCATGGGCACTTGAAAGTTAAAGAGTCAGTAGGCCCTGTTGTACTAAAAGGGGTCACAAAGAATAAACTTGTGCGGAGTTGGCGTGAGAAAAGACTTTACAGTCAGTACATTAGGAATAACAACGATACATGCTGGAGTGACACGTGGCTTTGGCTATAGAAGTGTGACCTAAAAATTCCCACGGAAGTGCTGATTTGTAATCTATGTTTAGGCCGTCGGTGTATTTAGTCCGCTGTCTTCCTCTGCTTTTCATTTCGCTGATTTTACCTCACAGTATTTTTTTTCTAGACCGCTGCCTCTGACACCATGACCAAAGAATTTAAGTTGTCTTTTTCTGACAGTTGTCTTTAATGATCTCTTGTATCCGGCTGTTTCCATAACTTCATTATTTGTCTTCTTTTCAGTCCATGATATCTGCATAATTCTCCTGATGTGCCACATTTCTACTGCTTCAAGTCTTCTTTCCAGGTCTTTTGTTATCGTCCAGCATTCACATCTATATAGCAGAATAGGCCATACATAGGCTTTCATTGTGTTAACTTTAGTGCTGAGTCTTATATTTCTGTTGGTGAGTATGGATTTCATGAAAAATTGAGGGTTGAAAAATTCTCCAAAATGTAATAAATAGGGGTTGGATTAATTGGGGTGTGTAAAAATATTTGAAAATTCAATTAATGCGAGGTTGGAATAATTAGGGGGTTAGAAATAATTAAAAATGTAACAATTAGGGGATGGAATAGTCAGGAGTGCACTTTACCCTCAATACAAGCGCAAATTTCACAATATTTGGACGATTGACCCCACGATTGCAACTAAAATGGGCACACTGCCCATTATCAAATGCAAGGGATTTTCGTGCTTAGTTCACGTTAGAGGCAAATTTTAAATTCATCCTCTCGAAAAATTGGAAAATTAATAAAATGGGGGTTGGAATAAAAGCAGGGTGTGGAAAAAATCTCAAAAATTAATAATCGGGGGGAGGACGAATATACGGTACTCCGGCGTAAGCCTCTTTATTTTTCTGAGTACCTTTTGAGATTTAACTGTGTTTCAAAAAGGTATTTCTTCCATTTTCAATTAAGTTGGCATGTAAAAAAAAACCTCTACTAGTCACTTATTGTTTCACTTATGTCAGAGTTGGACGTCTATCCCTAATCAGCACAAGGAGGGTTGGGGTAGAAAGAAGGGGGGAATATTACGGTCTTAACTCCTAAAATTTGGGGATGAAAAATTAACTCCTGTCCCTCACCCTATGACCCTTGGGGGATTAAGGGGCTCAATTAAAAAATTTGCTTCAAATTTCATACCCGTTTGTTCCAAGTATGTATTTAACTCTTCGTGATGATTGGAATAGCAGGTAAATGTTTGTAAAATTTTTTGGAATCTCGTGGTAAAGTTCATTGAGTGCCATTGTTATATGAAAAACCACTTATCATTCCTTTCAGAAAAAGAAATTGGAAACCGGAATGAAATGCACGCACAGCAATACGATAGAGAAAACCATCAAACTATTCCTGATCATTTGTGGAACATCATCCCAGAGCATGGACAGTACTTGGTTGAAATCATGAAGTTTGAGGGTTATCGCAACCGGGCGTCTTTCGTCAAATTAAAGGATCAGGATGAAATGAAGAAAATGTTTAATTTCTCTGCAGAACATTCATTTGGTGGACGATGCCGATCGAGAAAAGACCTTGGGGATTTTTCATCGAAAGCCAAAGGATGTGAAAATGTTGCCAGGACTGGAATCTGACATGAGACGCTTCATTAGTGCTGTCGAAAGCCTGATACAAACAATCCATTCATCCAAATTGCATAAACAACCAAAAACTTCTATGAAAAAATCATTAAATCGAGATGTTGCCTCAAAAGTGGACGGTGCATCCACAGTCACGGTTGACATATTGCGTGAAAGATTTCGCAAGTGGCTTCAGACTCATACCCCAAAACGGAACATAGACATAGATATAGATGTCGCAGTGAATCACTTAGATATAAAGAGCGCTCCAAATAATGGTGTCTTCTCAGCGAAATGCGAATAACGTGGCTGCAGCCAAATGTTTGTCTTACGATCAAATGGTACAGTTTGCAACATGGGCATCATCCACTGCCATTTAACAAGTTCTTGCTGGTTAAGTAGCAACTGCAATACCCTAGCAATTGAACCAACAAAAGAGCCATCACAGACCTCAATTCCTGCTCTGTTTGTCAACTCTAGTAAGTCTGGTGTGCCATCCAAACCGTCACACAAGGAAATACTTCAGCTGGAAGATGATGGGAGTTACTCAGATCACTCAACGCTTGATGTTGATTTTGCAGCTGAAAAAAGAAGTCCAAACCCGATGCAAACCGTTTTTTGACTCTTTCAACGGATTATGAATCCAATTCTTCACTTCAAAACATCTCGTCAGCCCCCAAAACGTCTAAGCGCCCGTTGGTCTTCAAGACATCAAATACTTCAACGGGCGTTAATGATGGACTCAATTAAACCTGGCCAGAGAGCTATAACTGACTATTTTGATTTTGACTATATTTGTAATGTGGTGGGAAAAAAATGTTTAAATCCGAAACATTGTGAACTGTACCTGTGGACGATCAAGTGAATCTGAAGTCGCTCCACTCTTACAACGGATCTATGAGAATGCACAGAAGAACACTACCTCCGCCAAGTCTGGACGACGCCTTGATCTTTCGGTGAAACAATTTGTGGTCTCGCTACTCATTCTAATTGGAAAAAGTGGCTATGAACTTTTGCAAGCCAACTTGGGTGGTGGTTTACCATCATACACAACAGTGCAACGTGTTCTTTCTGGCATACAACTGTTTGTTGAAGAAACTTTCTATTTTGATGCACTCCTTCAGCATCTGAAAAAGTGGGGAGCTCCACTTTTTGTACATGTTCAAATTGATGACACGCGTATCATAGGTCGAATGGAACACGACTCTCTAACAGACAGGTTCGTTGGATTTGTTTTGCCCTTAAAAGATAGTTTGCCAGTTTGTGACAGCTACATTTTTGATACATTTGAAGGTATCGCCAATGCATGTAGTTGCTGCACAATAGCAAATTATGCACATGTTATTATTGTTAAGCCATTATCCAATGCTGCGCCCACATTTGTTTTAGCCGTCCTCGGCACTGATGGAAAGAATGATCACACTGTCATATTACAACGATAGAAATACATTAAAGGAGGGCTGTCCCGTATCGGTGTCACTGTTGTTAGTAATGGTGCTGATGGTGCAGGTCCATTTATGAAAGCAATGATAGAAGAAACGCGACTTTTCAAAGTATCTTTCTCAACAAATGTCCCTCCATCATGGACTTTGTATCTTATGCCAGATATCCCAGATGGGGATTTTGCTGGCAGGATGATATTCATGAGTTAGAAAAACTTCGAACCCGACTCTTGGGCCCTTCAAGCATCATTATTATGAGCGCTGAAAATGGCGGAGTTGCCCACCTTCAATATGTTCATGACAATTTACCTAAAGAACGGCATGGAATTACTGAAAAAGCAATCAACAACAAAGACAAGCAAAACTATAGCAGCATTGCCACCCTTGTTAACAATGATCTTCTTGTGTCTTGTGGAAATGAATCCAAAAATGAAAGTAAAAGGAACAATGGTATACTTGCATTTGATGAGGTGTATTCGAGATGCTAAATTTGACAAAACCATCACCCCTCTTAAACGTATCTCATTGCTTTGGGAAGTAACTTTTTTCCAACATTTTTCTAACATTTTGTCACTGGCAATGCATACTTGTGTGTTGAATTGAATAGCCACTCACTAACTGGCATTGCTTTTAATGTAATTATGGGAAAGTTACCAAGTGATTGTTTGGGAATTTGGCTGGCTGGTTCTCAAGGATGTGAGCAACTATTCCGTCTACTACGGTCCATGACACCCGTTTTTTTCAACCATCACAAACTTTACCATGAAAGGTATCCTTCAAAGGATACATAAACGAAATTATCTTGCATCCATCCAATCATGTGATGATATTGTTTTTCCCAGAGTAAAATGACGACTGCTGCATATGAACAAGGAATCTGCATCCACTTTTGAAGTTCCAAAATTAGAGGACATTAAAGAAACAATTTTTGCAGCAAAAGCCAAGGCTGTTGCTTTAGCAGAAGAATGCGAGATGGTGTTAGAATCATATGCTGATGGTGACGTGCAGGGTGACTCCACCGAATTAATTGAGCAGGCTGTGCTTGTTGATGAAGAGCAAATGGAAAATGCTTCTCCAGATTTGGATGAACTAAAATTTCCGCTGACATCAAATGACGTCATGACAATCCTGGAAAACCTATCCGTTCTGACAGTTCGGAAGGAAAACGATTCGGGACTGCCAATTTACAAGCCTGTGCATGAAAAGAGGACAATTCTAAAAAAGACACAAAGAAAACACCGTTTATTGAATACAAAGGAGCGTTTATCAGGAAAACAACAGCGCTTTATCTGCTGCAGGAAAACTGTCAAATTTCAAATGACAGACTATTACGTGTGCGTGCTGATCAACTATCTCATCTGTATTCTAATGTCGGAAATGAACTTTATGTGGCAACTGGTTTTCGAATAGGAGATTTGTGCTTTTTTTAATAGGAACAGAGCGAAAAAGTTTCAGTTGGCCGTGTGGTTCAGTTTTCCTACATGGAAGGTACTAAAAAAAGCTACATATGTGGTTATATCAAAATATGAAAGGAAGAAAGCATCTGGTAACAAAACATTCTCAGATATTGGCGTTTTTGCCAATTATTTTGCTAGACTGGAAGAGATAAAAGAAGACGTTATTGATTTCCAGGCGCTTGATTTGATTTTTAAGGCTACTGGCTACTTGTCCATGGATTACTTTTTTGCAACAATAAATGAAACATATGTGTCTCCTACGGATATAATTGCTACGCCATTTTCAGTTCCTGTTTATGATGTCAAAACACTTATCCCAGAATGGAGGGATTCCTTATGCACGATATCTGATTTCCTCCATTGAAAGTTATATCTTATGCATTTCACATGTGTGTTTTTTTTCTTGTGACATATTCACTTTCTTTCAGATCCTGTTTTATTCATTTGGTTTTGCAGCACGTATCGTGGTTGTCTTTCAAAATAATCCAAAATCAGAAAAACTTTCTTATTTAATCACAATTATATAAAATCGTTGAGGTGATCAAATTGTTCATTTATCAATAGGAAAAACGGGGCAGTAAAGAATTGCACTCGTTTTTTCATCAGAGACCTTCTTACGATTCTCAAATTTGCTAACGCGTGCCATCTTCATTGTCTCTTAACATTTCATACGTTCATATTTTCAAGAATTACTTGTACCAACAGTGATGTTAGGGCTTCGGTGTACGTTTTATAAAGGGTAGAGACTGTCCTTATCTCATACACTGTAACTCCAAAACTAAAAGCAGGGCAAGGTTTTTATATTCTCTTGCTGTTCTACTTTTGATCCCCTGACTTCTGGAGGATTTGGCGCCTTAGAATTCGTCCTCGGTCGTTCGTACGTTCGTATGTCTATTTATTCTATTCTGAAGAACCACGCATTATATTTTTTTGATATTTTACAGGAACGTACAACTATATAAGGGACGAAAAGTAACATTGTCGGATTTTTGATAAAAATTCTCGTTGGCGCCTAGATGGTCAAAGGGTTCATTTGTGGGGCAAAATGGTCAAATTTTCCCTATTTGGAAAACAATTTTTGACCCATCTATTAGATATATCTTAAACTTGGTAAGAACTTAGAAATAATTGCTGCGCATATTCATGAAGTGTTGCGGAACTCCGGGAAAATCTGGTTTGAGATCATTGGGGCCTAATAACTCCAAAATGGTCAAATCCACACTTTCTGACAAATAATGTTTTATTTACCCATTAATTCTTTTGTAAAACGTGGAAATAACTTGGAGCACGCCTGTCGATTGACCCTGTCAAAAATCTGGCCCTCTACACTTCGGGCTTTTTGGGGTAAAAATAGGCCCAAAATGGTAAAAAGCGCAACTTGAAAGATAACTTCTGATCCATCCATTACTTTTTACTGAAGCTCGGTAATAACTTGAAAATAATTGCTACACAAATTGATTTAGTACCGGTGACCCTGGAAAATTCGGATTCATGACCCCTGAGGCTTTTGGGCTTAAGATAACCCTTAATTGACCAAAACGTCACTCTTTGACAAATACCTTTCTCATTCATTTCAGAAACTTCTGATCCATCCATTACTTTTTACTGAAGCTCGGTAATAACTTGAAAATAATTGCTACACAAATTGATTTAGTACCGGTGACCCTGGAAAATTCGGATTCATGACCTCTGAGGCTTTTGGGCTTCAGATAACCCTTAATTGACCAAAACGTCACTCTTTGACAAATACCTTCTTTCTCATTCATTTCAGCTTTCTGAAAATTGGTAATAGGCTGCAACAAGCTACACATATTTTACTCTTTGCATTGCCGAGGGACCATACATATGTTACGGTTGGTTACTACCTTAAATTACCCATCCCAATCTAAGCCCTCCAGTTCCCAAAAGTTCTAGTGGAGCATTGATAACCTACTAACTGTTTTGTGTTGACAATTCTGCAAACGAAAGTAAAAGAATAATATTGTTTAGAAGTCAGGACCAGCTCACGAAACATGTGATTCCCATCTGCGTGTTTCCCAGCATCTTCATGTGCAAAATACCGCTGTCTTGTGATTTTACTGACATCACAATATACAGACCATATATTCCACCACTTTCCCCCAAAATAGATAAGTTTTCAAAAGCAGAACTAGATCACATCAAAATATTTGGGTACTCTTACTCTTTAATTAGCTTGTGTTCTCAAGAATTTCAGATTTCAAATTCAAAAGATAATATCCCTATTTTGATAATTGTCGCCTTAGTGATCGTTTTAAGGAACTATCAATAATAACCAATCATTGTCAAAGACTCACATATTCCTAAGTATTCACAATAATAGCAAACAACTCATAATTATTCTCAATATATATAACAATAATAATTATAATAATAAAAATAATTATTATTATAACAATAATAATTCTCAATAATTCCCAATAATTCTCATTAACTCTTGATAATTCTTAATAACTCTCACAAACTCTATAATTCCCAATAATTCTTTATAACTTCTAATAAATTCCCATAATTCCCAATAATTCTTAATAACTCCCAATAATTCTCAAGAGCCCTTATAATTCTTTATTCTCAAACACTTTTTTTTAAGTGATTCACCCCTCGCTCAGTATAACATAAACGTGTTAAAAGGTTTGCTGTATAAAAGCACTGTTCATGACTGATTTTCTCTGCTATTTCCTAAAAACATAAAAAAACGCTGTAAATACCGTAATTAAACTTTCATTCTTGTAAAAGGTCGTTTAAAATCTGATAGCCTTATTGAATTCTACTTTAGAGATGTTTTATGACTGAAAAATCTCTGTTTACTTGCACTGTTCAGTTGCTTATTTCAATGATGATTAAGAAATATCCTCAAAAACGCTAAAGTCGTCTAACAACTTGAATAGATTATATCTGTATGACGTCATTAATTTTCCTCTGGGGGAATGATGTCAAGATGCCCATGACGTCAAATGAATGGGAGGTAAAATTCATCTCCCGAAAGAAAGTGACAACACTTATCAGATTGCAAAGTGAAGCAGTATTTCTTTTGCAATCACAGTGACAAGTACGTTTTTCTGCATCAGCATGGCAGATATTTTACTGATCAAACAAGCTGTAGCATTTTGCTAAATTGCAATTAAAGTGATGGAAAGCCTTTGTCCATTTCTTTATTGCACCAAAAGTTTTCAAGATCGCTTTGAACTTGAGTGGCATACCCTAAAATCTCACGGAAGAGAAGCATACCTTGACGTTCTTCAAAGAGAGAGGGATAGAATGGATGTATCTTCAATAGCCGTTCAGATGAGTGAGGATCTTCAGAATATCAAAGGTCGATTTGATCTACAAAAGAGATTGGCACAAGCGGATAAACAAATAGCACGAAGTTTAAAGACTCCTGCAGGAATAACGAAAAATCTGCATGAAAAGAGAGGATTTAATGACCAATTTTCCAAGCAAGGTAAATTGAAATACCTTATTTCTTGTTGTTTCTGTACTTTAGCATCACGGGTCATCGTAAGGAAAGAACTGTAGTTATCTTTGTTTATTCAATCTACCTGAAATTGACTACAACTGCATTTACTCTTCATTTAGTTTTTATGCATTTAAAAACAAGCACCACCTTTAACCATGTTTTAACATGGAATTTTCACTAACAGTGCTACGAAATGATCTGAACATTTTTCTATCTTGTTATTCTATGAGATGCATAGGCCTGTCTTTTTTTGTCATCTACAATGGAAATACGTTCTGCGAAGATACCTTGACAAACGACGTATCTTTTATTAAATGAAATATAACTGTTAATACCAATATTTATTACTTACTCAGATGCTTTCGTCCTCGGTAAAATATTCTCTGGAAATTGATTGTTATGCCTACATGATATTGATCCTCTTTTAACTACTTTCTATTGACCATTAACCGGACACAGGTTATTTAACAGACGTTATGTTTAATAGAAAAGTTATCTTCTTTGGCTGTAGTACTAAATTACATTAGTAATCAGTAAAAGAATTGCAATTCGCAATATTTTATCAAAACGAAAACTGGCAAGGGGCTGTTTTGCATGAATTTCGAAATCAGTTCATAAAGTATGACATCCAATTATTATTTGTTTTTTTTTGTTTCTCTAGGGGATATAGGAAACGAATACCCTGATTTACTCTACCCAACGGACGTATTGGCTAGAAATGAAAATACAAACCAATTTCAATTTTCAACAAAATATTTATTTCAAGATGATGATAAAGAAGTCGACAAGCATCGATTTCCTTCTTATAGTGTGAAATGTAACTCTAGTATCTCCTCTGACCCAAGTAAAAAGAAATGCAGAGCCCAGTTTATAAATATGAACATGCAAAAGGGTACCCATTGTATTTCAGAACGTTTTCAATTTGGAGAAAATAGTAACTTCAAGCAGGAAGAAATAAAATATGCATCAAATATAAAACAGAATAGCAAAAGACGTGACAGTTCAAATGTGTTTTTTCCAGACAATTATATTGTTGATTACTGCTTGAAACCCAAAGAGGAAACGTCAATTCAACAGGTTCCAGAACCAGTAAAATCAAAGAAGGTAGAGGAAAATACCAATCCTGAGGAGAAGGCTACTGGCAGTATTGTGGATACCTCTGAAAAAGTTAAAAAGGCCTCCAATAAACAAAATATCACGAAGGAAAATCATAGTATTGCAGATGTAAAGAAACACAAAACCACATACCAAAACTCAAACAAAGATCTACAAACAGTACTATGCAAGAAAAAGGATATCAAAGATGAAAATGCATCTGAAGAGGCTTTCACCAAGACAGATATACAATTAGATTGCTATACAACAATTAATACTGCTTCAGTCTTATCTTTAAACCAGTAAAATTAAAGAAGGTAGAGAAATATACCAAACCTGAGGAGAAGGCTACTGGCAGTATTGTGGACACCTCTGTAAAAATTAAAAAGGCCTCCAATAAACAAAATATCACGAAAGAAAATCATAGTATTGGGGATGTAAAGAAACACACGACCACATACCAAAACTCAAACAAAGATCTACAAACAGTACTATGCAAGAAAAAGGATATCAAAGATGAAAATGCATCTGAAGAGGCCTTCACCAAGACAGATATACAATCAGATTGCTATACAACACTTAATACTGCTCCAGTCTTATTTTTAGCTCAAGGCAACATTGACTCTAATAATGACTTTAATGTGGAATTCGCAAAAGACAGTCATAGCAACTCTCGCATTGATTTAAACTCTAGAAATGTGACATTTGTAGAAGAACAAATAGAACAAGTGGATCATCCTTTAAGAAAGTATTTAGATGACGAAACTAAAATAATGCTTAGAAGGCACAAAGATGATATTTCAAATGAGAATGTAGAGCCAAATAAGGACGAAATGACATCAAAATTATTGAAGAATGTTTCAGAGATCTGCAACTGTGACAACACTTGTTGCTCGGTCAAAGAGTTGTCTCACAGAAGTCCTAAAGACAGTACAGAGCAGTGTGCGAGGAATGCAATTGTCAAAGAAGAAAGACCTGTTACACAAGAAGCAAAGCCCACGCGTATTGAAATAATATTACCTCTTCACCAAACAGATCCGGTGACTAACAATCTTCAAGATAAAATCCACTGTTTGAAAAAGGAAAAGTATAAAGATGAACAAATCCATTGCTCTAAAATAAAAGAGTTACAAGGAACAATTAATAGTCAAAAACAACAAATAACTAATACGAAAAAAGCTTTCAAGTCTTTAGCTATTTACTATAAAAATGTTGATGAAGTCCGTTTTAATTTTGATTCTGCCCTTGAAAAATATAGTATCCCAGCAAGCCAACTTCAAGACTCCTTAAAAAGTGTTTTGGTGGCACTTAAATTGCACAAAACAAAAAATAGAACATTTCATACTAAACTGCTCTCCATTCTAACCTCGTTTGAACAAAGAACTCAGCAATATTTTACTGAAAGTTTAAACAAGCATGCTTCTCTAAATAATGAATTAATAATGGCACATCAAATCGAGGTCATTTATTTACAGAAGGAGATTGATGAAGGGAGGGAAAAACATTTGGCCGAAATAATGCATCTTCGTAATGCACTGAATAGGTATGAGCAGACACAAATTGTGCATTCTGACAGCTCAAAGCAATCAAGTCATGATCCAACATGCAATGAATACACAAAGGAAAGATCAGCTCAAATACTTGAAGCACCTGGTCCGAGGGAGAAATTACATGAAGGAAAGAAAAACAAGAAAAGAGGTTTCTTTCGTTTTATAGGATGCTGGAGAGAAGAAAGCAAGCATGTCGAAAATGATAAGAATAACAGCTACGAGAACAAGTACAACGATGCCTTGCAAGAAATAAACGAGCTTAAATTCCAGCGTCAACAATTGCTATCCCAAATTGTTGATCTTGAACATAATGTTGGTGAAACAAAAATCGACAAGGCACAACTTGATTCTGAACTGCAATTTTACAAGACAAAATGTGACCTTAAGATGAAGGAAGTTGAAGAAATAAAGCAATGCTTCAGCCACAGTTTTCGTCCTGCCTCTAACTCAGGTAAATTCAGTTCAAATAATTGGAACAATGCTAAACACATTTTTCTCAACCAAACAAAAGAAAACCATGAAACTGAAGAATCAGATATTTTCTTCAACCAAGGGTCACCAAATATCATGAAATCTGAAGGGTTAGACTACAAGAGCATCAAAGAGAACTCTACAGATATGGAGCAATACATCCGTTGTTTCTTCCAAGATTTGCAAGAAAAATTGAATGACCTATTTAATGAAAAGGACAGTAGTGCAGAAAAATTGTTGAAAGAGGAAGATGAATTAAAAAACGCAATTGCTTCTTTTCAATCAAGGTTTGCCGAAGTCAAAATTCATTTAGACTATGTAAAAAGCCAGTTATTAAAGTTTAGAAAAAGAGTAGAAAAGGAAGATCTCAACGAAATTTTTGATAAAATTTGTATACCTCAATCAACTGTAAAGGAAAAATACTGCAGACTTTACAAGACTTGCAAAATCGAAAATAAGAAATTAAGGAAATTATTAGAAGAGAAAGACCTTGAGATCACTCGGTACAAATGTGACGAAAATCAATGTCAAAGAAACGAGCCTTCTAAGGAACAAGTTGTAAGTACAGTATTGGAAATACTCAAAACCTCTAAGATTGATAATCTGCCATGTACCAAAGGTCCATTGATTATCAACAAATGGGTAAAACGTGATAAGTCTCAGGACATAGACCTGGTGGGTAAATATTCCCTTCCCTACAAGAACAAGTTTCTCTTAAGAAGGACCAAATCACTACCTTGTGTTTCCATAATAGAATTCGAAAAAGATAGAAAACAACAACTGACGACCAAAGAAAAGAGAATTTGTGATGGAGAAAAAGGTGAAACTGCATTTGTTCTCCTAAAAAAGGAGTTGCGATCAAAGATGCAAGAGTTAAAGCGAGAACAAGAAAAAACGAAAAAATTACATTTGGAAAATTCTAAAATGCAGAATATCATAAAAGAGAAAGATACTTTAAATGAAATCCTCAAAGAAGACTTTAAAGTCTTACAGAACAGGTTAGACAACATACAGAATGCAGGTTTGCCAAGTGAAAAAATAATGAATGAAAACAAAGATATTGTATCAAGCTCCAATGTAACGAAGAAATGTTCTTGCGCGAAAGCCGTATCCACTGTGACAGTTCAAACGGAAACGGAAATTTTTAATCCCGAAACAGATATGCTATTGGAGAGTCTCCAGCAAGCTGTTGTCAGCAAGTCGGAAGAAATTAAAGAATTGAATGCATTGCTGAAAGGAGAAGAAACCTCTCACAGAAAAGAAATAGAAATGCTTACCGAAAGACTGAGTCGTACAAGTGAAAACATTGATAAACTCCAAAACAGTGAAAATAAGTACAAAACGCAAATATCCGAACTTCAAGAGACAACAAAAGCTAAAAATGGAGAGATTAGGAAACTTATGGACTTGTGCTCTGATTTCAAGATCAAATGCAATGATCTCTCTTTAGAGATAAATGCCAAAGAAAAAAAAATCAATGTTTTGGAGAAAATGGGTCAGGAAGTAGAAGGTCACTTACATTCTCTTGAAGAGAAAAAAACGGAAATAAAGGAAATGGATATAAAACTTAACTACCTGACCAACGAAAATGAGAGACTTAACAACGAAATTTTACAAAGAGATGCTATTGCCAAAGCAGGGAATAACCAAGATGTAAATGAAGAAAATATTGTAAGCCTACAAATGAAAATACAACAATTGGAGGAGAAAGTAAATGAAGTGAACTTTGAAAACAAAAATCTCAATTTATGTGTAAGTGCGTTGCAAGAAAAGTGCAGAAATGACAACAAACAAACGATAGATTATGAAGAAAGGCTTAAAGAAGTCAATAACCAGTGCGAGTATTTGCAAAGGGAAAATAAAAAACTAATAAATGAAAATCAAATAGTGTTGGCAAAATGCAACGAAATGACCCAAGATTGTGATTCTCTCACAATGAAGGAAAATGAAATTAATCAATGTGAAGAAGTCATTTTGAAACTTCAAAATACTTTACAAGAGGAAATGCAGGAAAAGAAAGAATTGATGGATGCTTTCAATAATGTAATCTGTGAAAATGATATGCTCAAGGCAACACTACAAAACAAGATGGATACAACCATGTACGTAATTTTTTTTTTGTCTATATTCTTTTTCTTAAATATATTTGTTAATATATTGAAAGGCGTTCAAAACAAATCTACCTCATTGGTCCCTGTTTGTGTTGCATAGGTTATTAATGCTACTGGCTTAGTCTCTGCATTGTGGTATATCTTATATTATGAACAGAAAAATGTATTTCAATTTCTTAATTGAATTTCTTTTGCAGCCATAATACTTCTAAAACAAACACAATATTTCTCAGCCTCTTAGCCATGGTGACATGCAGACTGCTACTATGAAATATATCTAATACTCTTTAGAAACAAAAACTGTAAGAAAAATTTTGAAAATTCGTGGCAAGTTTCCATCAATACTAAACTTACAAGTTTGTTAACTTCCGTGTAGTAAAAGCAAAAACTGTACCTTTTTTTATTTTGATAAATACACCAGGCGTACCTAGCTTTTTAATGGTATATTTTAAATATGATTTTTAAAGAAATTTTAACTGAGCAGTAAAACTGAAAGCGCAAAATTGAACAGAAGTATTTGGAAATACCAACTTCCCTTTGTAATGTTTTGGACAGGACACATATTGATAGCAGCAATTTAGTTTGTTAAAATGTAGTTGTTTTATTGATATTGAATAATAATAATTATTATAAAAATAATGACAATTACTCTTTTAAGGCTACTTGAAAAGTACATTTTCAGTCTTTCAAATGGTAATTGATTGGAATAAAGTACCCCAACATAAAAATAGCATCGAATATCTTGATCACAGTTATTACTGGATGTTTTGTAACGTAGAGTTCTTAAGGTATCTGAAAAGTCTGAGTAGAACGAAAATTGCTTTCTTATTATCAGTTTATTTTGTCTTGAGCTTCTTTAGGTTAGTTATCTCGTTTTAATGTTTAAAAAAGCTGGCAAAATTCGATTAAAGTAATCGTAGTAGTTTTATATTTTTTCACGTTCCTTAATTTTACATCAACCCATAGCTTTCAAGATAGCTTTCTTGATTGGGCTAATTATGTGATATCTATTTGGCATCTGAGACAGAAATAGTTNAAAAGTACCCCAACATAAAAATAGCATCGAATATCTTGATCACAGTTATTACTGGATGTTTTGTAACGTAGAGTTCTTAAGGTATCTGAAAAGTCTGAGTAGAACGAAAATTGCTTTCTTATTATCAGTTTATTTTGTCTTGAGCTTCTTTAGGTTAGTTATCTCGTTTTAATGTTTAAAAAAGCTGGCAAAATTCGATTAAAGTAATCGTAGTAGTTTTATATTTTTTCACGTTCCTTAATTTTACATCAACCCATAGCTTTCAAGATAGCTTTCTTGATTGGGCTAATTATGTGATATCTATTTGGCATCTGAGACAGAAATAGTTTTTAAATTTCATCATGACTTTGATTTTTATTTCTTTTCCGTTTCATGATATTTGCAACAGTCTGGCATTTCTCCGTAAAAAACTAGAATTTTGGTTAATTTTGCTTTCCCACAAATACCTTTTTGATTTCCCTGTTATATTTTACAACATCAACATCTTCACTTTCCAAATGATCATTCAAATTAAGAGGTTTCACAAAATACCTTGTCGTTTTTTGCCTATCGGTCATATCTATGTAGACCTTCCAGTAAAATTTTTCTTGTATTACTTTCTCCAAATCTTTGAAGAGGTTGGCTGGATTCTAGTTATGATTTCAGGAGCATTTGTACTGAACTTTTAAGAGAAAGTTAATTTCTTAAATATGCTAAGGAAATAAGTCTTTACTAAAGTGACGAAAGGAAAACGCTTTCTATTTCCAATATGTAAACTGAGAGGGAAATGTTTCTTGCTTAGAGAACTTATCAACTAATAATTATCTTGAAAATAAAGACCAACATTTTAATTATCCCCTAAGAATATTCGCTTGTATGTATAACAATATAATTATCAAAGTTGCCCTTATTTTCGTTTTAAACTAGATATGACAACGAAACAGAGGTGCCTTGTGAAGAATTTGTGGAGTATGAGAGCCAATGTGACAGCAAAAGTGCTTTGAAAGAGTTTTCAAGTAGCAATGACAAAGACTTTCATAGTTATTCTGCCACCGATGATGAAATGGAGGCTGGTGATCTAGCACATTTTACAATGCAAACAGAAAATGCAAAGCAAATGAGAAATCAAAATATGAATGTTGCAAATGATAGATTCGTTGATGTTCAGAAACAAGTTAAAGTTCTTCCAAAGCTGAACATTTTCAGTAAGCCTGTTTTAAAGCCAATACAAAATAAAGAAGCACAGCAGCATCAGGAATCAGATTTTAATTATGATTTGCAAAAAGGAAGCAATCAGTCCTGTGGGAATCAGCTGTCCACTCAACAGGTACTAAGACCCATAGGGCTGTCTACTTTTCAGCATTGTCACCTATTGTGCCTACCAGTAAAGAAGATAGTCAGTTAAAGGATGTTGCATCTCAAGGGGTTTTAGGGTCAATTTCGTCCCTTCTAAAACCAAGCCCTCTTTTGGAAAGAGCTATAGGCTTAGGTTTATCTACCAACCTACATCCACTTGGACATTCTCCACCTACATTGCCAATAAGTCGACCTCTGGAAACCGTTTTACATAGAAACAGTGTTCAACTAGAACCACTACAGCCTTTGAATAAGGCACCAAATCATTTGAAAAAAGAAAAATCAAAGAAGAAGAAAAAGAAAAACCTTTCATGTAACAAAATTCCTGTTCTACAGCAAAGCAGGTTAAGTAGATAAAATCGGATTGTAAATAGACTCATGCAGCTTTCTTGCAAATTTTAAATTGGCAAATTGCAATGTATAACTATGAGTCAACATTATTTTCAGTTGACAAGTGGAACGGGTATTGCATGAAATGAAAGGAAATAAATTTTATTACAGTTAATCATTGTTGATATATAAAAGACAACTAGTATTTATTGATAAATGAGACATGAATATGCGTTTGTATGGGTAAGAAGAAAAATCCTATATCATATAATTATAAAAAAATAATTTAAAAATTGTTGTTTTGCTGTAAAAAATTGTTTGAACAAAAAGACCCTTGTCATCATTTCCTGTTCCTTTCTTTTTGTTTGTTTATAAATAGATTTCTAATAGCATTGCTTTTTATACTCTTACACATTCTTTTTGGTCAGAAGTTTTTTACCATCCCAGCGTACACCCTGCAATTTAAAGTAAAACGGGATACAAGTAAAAACATATTTAAACCAAAGTTGAAATTTTATACTTTATAGCTATTTGGTATTATTCATAGATTACTACTCTTGATGCTGTTGAGACTTCCCCACTTCTGTCGAATGTAAAAGGTACCACCATTGAGAAAATNTAAAGAAGATAGTCAGTTAAAGGATGTTGCATCTCAAGGGGTTTTAGGGTCAATTTCGTCCCTTCTAAAACCAAGCCCTCTTTTGGAAAGAGCTATAGGCTTAGGTTTATCTACCAACCTACATCCACTTGGACATTCTCCACCTGCATTGCCAATAAGTCGACCTCTGGAAACCGTTTTACATAGAAACAGTGTTCAACTAGAACCACTACAGCCTTTGAATAAGGCACCAAATCATTTGAAAAAAGAAAAATCAAAGAAGAAGAAAAAGAAAAACCCTTTCATGTAACAAAATTCCTGTTATACAGCAAAGCAGGTTAAGTAGATAAAATCCGATTGTAAATAGACTCATGCAGCTTTCCTGCAAATTCTAAATTGGCAAATTGTAATGTATAACTTTGAGTCAACATTATTTTCAGTTGACAAGTAGAACGGGTATTGCATGAAATGAAAGGAAATAAATTGTATTACAGTTAATTATTGTTGATATATAAAAGGCAAATAGTATTTATTGATAAATGAGACATGAATATGCGTTTGTATGGGTAAGAAGAAAAACCCTATATCATATAATTCTAAAAAAATAAATAAAAAATGTTGTTTAGTTGTAAAAAATTGTTTGAACGAAAAGAACCTTGTCATCATTTCCTATTCCTCTCTTTTGGTTGTTTTATTAATAGATTTCTAACAGCACTGCATTATATACTCTTACACGTTGTTTATGATCAGCAGTTTTCTACCATCCTAGCATGCACTCTGCAATTTAAAGTAAAACGGGATATAAGTAAAAACAAATTTAAACCATATTTGGAATTCTGTACTGAATAGCTACTTGGTGTTATGCATCGCTTACCACTCTCGATGCTGCTGAGACTTCCTTATTTCTGTCGAGTGTATAAAGTTTCTACCTTTAAGAAAATTGTTTAGTCTGAACGCATTAGGTGCACGAGAGTTGCTACAAGAGAAAAGATAACATGGGCTTACGAAATGTTTCTACAACATCTTGAAATACCAGGTTGGCTTCTGGCTGGGTAACGTCTGCATCATGGGGAAAATGGCCTCTTCCCCATGGTTGCCAACTCTCTAAGAGATAGTGTCCGGATAAAACACCGATTTTAGTAGTAGTTATAACTAAGTCTCCTTGGTTCCTCTTTAACATTGAATATACAGTGAGACCATTTTTAACGTAAGTGGCTATCGACTTTAAAAATACACAGACTTCGTTTAAGACATGTGACCCTTTTAACTACGGAACCTGTATTATATCTTGATGTGTCTTTGATTAGATCTTGCATTGAGTATTGTTGTCATTTTTAAGCTGCTGCATCCATGCCTTTGATTAGACTAAAATCAGGTTAGACAATTTTTATTCCAAATCGCTTACCTAGCTATTATTCGAAACAAGCTTTTAAGATATTTCCAAAATATTCCTAAACTTTACTGACACTGCATTTCATTTTAATTATCCCAGCTTTTCTTATTTCTGTAATCACGATAGATGTTCAATACAGCAACAGTTGCTCTGAATGTTAAGTCAGGTACAAGAAACAAATGACTTTTTAAGGAAAAAATGCAAGAGGAGACGCTCTTGTATTCATTTTTTTCCCATATACTTGATTGCTCGATGCCTGACCTTTTTCTTCGTCCTTAAAAACACAGAAAACTAAAGAACATGGGGAGAAAATATCCTCCACAACTCCATGGTGGAATATAATTATGTTATATTCCATCTTTTCTTTCTTTCCTTTTTCTCGTTCATCTTGCCTCATCAGGGGTTGTCATACCTGTTTCACCTTCTCCATCTAGCTCTGTCCTGCGTCACGTCACATGTCAGGCTTTTGCTGTCATATCATCGTTGATGTTGTCGATCCACTTTCTCCTGGCAGGGCCATGCTCATACTTTTCTTTTCTACATACTCTTCATTTCTCCTTTCTACATGGCTATACCACCTCAATCGTACCTCTTGGGACTTTTTGGAAGCTTCCCAGACAACAAATCCTTCATTTCTGACACGGTCGAGTCTAGTCACACCAGGTGCCCAGCTCAGCATTCTTAACTCAGCTACGTCGAACTGGCTTTCTTGATTTCCATCTCGTATTTCATTGTAGATGGCACCCTGCACCTGTTACTTTTTTGTTCGTTTCTTTGGTATATGCCTGTTGTAAAACGCACCCTTTGATTTCCTCCATCTGTTCAACACAGCGATCCGCTTCTTGACCTCTCCACTTCCTCCGTTCCTCTGGATGCTTGACCCCCTGTATTTGAACTCCCTATCTTCGGGCACGTCTACACCATCAACCTTTATTGCTTATCGATCTACCTTCCTGTTAATGCACAAATACTCTGTCTTTCTTTTTATGACTTTCAATCCCCTCCTTTCGAGTTGGTCCCTCCAACACACCAGTTCTCCATCAGCTTCATTTGTTTGTTCATTGAAGAGCACCACGTCGTCATCAAACACCATGTTGTACGGGCAGTCCCTTCTCACCCTTTCAGTCAGCTGAACCATGATTATGTCAAATTTGAATGGACTCAGAGTAGCGTCTTTGTGCAGTACCACTTTGACTTTGAATCGTTTTCTCGTTACTACAGCACTGCGTACCACGGGTTTGGCACCCGCATACATTTCCTGCATCGCTTTAACATATTTCTCGTTTACTCAGTTATTCCTAAGACAGTACCACAGCTCTTTCTTTTAACACTCTGTCCTAGCCCCTTTCCAGGTTGATAAAGATGGAATAAAGCTCTTCTTGGCCTTCTCTATATTTCTCTGCCACAGTTCTCAAGGCTAATATGGGGTCCATCGTAAACCAAAACTCCTGTTTGTTAATATGTACTTTGCTACTATTTCCACCAACCACCACTCGTTCCTTCTTAAAGCTTCATAGTGAGGAGCTTAATGCTTCGATAATTTGCACAGTCTTTAATGTCTCCTTTCGTCGTAAATATGGGAACAAGGGTGCTTTTCCTTCACTCGTCCGACATTCTTCCACCATCTAGAATGACGTTTTACAGTGTTTTAAGAAACTCCAGTCCCTTTCCTTGCTAAATTATCTAGACTTCAATTTGTATCTCACCAGATCCATTCTACATCTTATACAGTGAATTCTCAGCTTCCTTTTTGTTTATTCTTAGAACATTCAGCTTTTGGACTTGCTCCACTTGCGTCCTCCTTTCCACAGCGTTTTCTCCATTCAACAGCTTTTTGAAGTAGCAGTTCAAGCTGTTTAAGTTATCCTCCTCGCCAGTCAACACCCTTACATTCTCGTCGGATATCACTCTCACTTTTTAAACATGCCTAGATGCATTGTCTATTTGTTTCACTATACTGTAGATCCTCTTTTGTCCCTCCAGTGTCTAGATAACCGTACATATCTTCATCTGTTTCCGGCTTGGCCTTGGCTTCCACTGCTTTTGCTTCTCGCTTTGCTCTCAGGCGCTCATCCCTGTTCCTGTCACTTTGATTCTTGGTACCATGCTGTATCGGATTTTCTTATTCGCTGAAAGGCATCTTGAGCCTCCTCTTACTACCACCAAGTTTCTTTGTCCCTATTTTTTCCACCTATACGTTTCTCGAGCATTGCTTCTTGAACACACCTAATGGTTCCTGCTGTTATTTCATAGTCGATAGGCAATTCTTCCCTTAGCTTGCTTTGGAACTAAGATTGGAACTGTATCGAAAGTTCGTTGTCCTGAAGCTTCCACCACCTTACCTTAGCCGGCTTTTTACTTGTCCTCTTTGTTGTCAGCAGCATTTTAAGAGAGCACAAAACGGGTCTATGATGGGATGTTACACAATCGCTTGATATTACTTTATAATCTGCCACTTTCTCCAAATGTCTCGTTCTGGAAAGAATGAAATCGAACTGGGTGATGGTATTCTTTCTGGAATATGTCGTTCTATGTTGCTTCGCGTTCTGAAAGAACATATTGGCAATGGCAATATCGAGTCTTGTAGCTAAATCGACAATAGTGCTTCCTGGCCGGTTTCGTCTTGCATACCCATATCATATCTGTCCATTTCTCTTTCGTCGTCTGCATTTCCTTGACCTGCATGCACGTTTAGGTCTTCTCCAACAAATAGCCGGTCTTGTCCTGGCAACTTGACAATCATGACCTGAAACGTTCTCCAAAACTCCTCTTTCTCCGTCTCTTCTCTTCCTACCTGTGGGGTATAAGCAGTCACCACACCAAAACATTCTCCATTTACTTCCTGTCTCATGGCCATCAATCTGCCCAAAATACTTTCCACTTCCACGATTCCTAGTACAAGGCTTCCCTCCCAAATTATGCCTACCCCATTCTTTGCAGTCCTGCAGCCATTGTAGTACACCTTGTGGCCTCCTCCGACTTCTCTAGCCTTGGACACTTTTCATCTCGTCCCTGTAAACACATTACTTTTCTCCGCGTCTTTTTCATCAGATCTGCAAGTTTGCTTGTTCTTCCTGTTAGACTCCCTACGTTCAGAGATCCCATTTTGATGTTCAATTCCTTGCCCAGCTTTGTTTTTCTGGCTCCCCTTTTACCAACCTTTGTTCCTGCTCTCCGTCTTCTTTGGATTTTGCCAGGAGCATAGTTTCTATTACTCCACTGGAACCCAAGTGCAAAGACGGCCGTTCTTCACTCGAGCCGCGACCCTTCCTGTACGAATGTGATATTAGCTGCTATTTTCTCATAAGAATTTGGCAAAGTACTATAGCCAGGCTCTCTTCTTGACGCCAACCAAAGGTATTGGCTGTGGACCTAGGCTTTGGTAAAAGGACTTGCTCGCAGGGCAGTGAGTGGCCATTCCTAGCCTATGATCTTTAAAAGAAACTCGTATGCCATGGAATGTGCCCCTCCCACTCAGGCAAGATGGGCCGACACAATGAAGGCCTCCGTAGCCAAGGGAAGGATCGATGACCAAATGGCACACGTTGCCACAGGGCATCTCGGGAACTATACAAGACAGGGTTATCCTTTCCCTGAGTTTCGAGTTAAACCCTCAAATCCGAAATGGTATACACCATGTAAGAGGATAAAGATGTGAAAAAGAGAGGCACCTCTTTGTTAAATGCTGAACACCTGGCGGGTGCACTCCTATATATAAAGTGATACTCATTCTAGGTACGCTTCACTGAAATTTTACTTTTAACTTCACTCCTCTTTCACTGACATTCCACTTTAACTGCAGCACCTTTCATTGACTGACATCCATAACATTTTTCGATAATTTGCAATGATTTTTCAATCTGTATTGTACAACTGGTACAGCAAGGGTGTTTATTGCCTCGATTCTGATTTTTGAGTTAAGCTCGGTTTTAAGCACTAATCTAACTCTTTGGTAGTATCTCTTAAGGATTTTCTCCTTCATTCCAGCATGGTTAATCCCGTCGTCTTTATGTACTCCTAAGTATTTGTACATTTTCTCAGAATCAGTTTCTCTAATTCTCGTATCTGGGTCAAGATCTGTGGATGAGGTTTTTGCTAGTCTTACTCGTGAAAATGCAGCTTTGGCACACATATCGAGGCCAAAATCTATGCAAATGTATTACTGAATTTTTCGAGGGTGGTTAGCAATCCTTCTACTTGCTGATCAGTTGTTGCGAAAAGTTTGAAGTCATCCATATACAAAAGGTGGTTAATTTGTTTGTCATAGATTGTGTAACCATTAGTGGTGACTTTCTTTAAAGCATTTGAAATTATTGGTGAGACCTTGTACATCTCGAGGCTTTTAATAATCCAACCATTCTAGACACTGTCAAAAGCTTTACGATGATCAATCCATGCTGTGCATCATTTAGAGATGCCGTTAGGTGTTCATGTATTTCTCTTAGAGAGTTCACCCAGAAATTTGGAATCTTTTCTAATCCGCCGGATTTCCACTTCTGAGATTTCGCTTGGGTGGGCCAGTCGCAATTCCTCGATTGGAATGGGTTTCTACTGTTGCTCTTCGATCTCACTATCCTTTCCTCCTATCTGCTTATCCAAGTAGCTTCCTGGTTGTAGTTTTTTTCCTTAGCCTAGATGCCATTCCAACAATCCTCCATGACCTCGTTCTCAGGTGGCTTCTTTACCTCAATCTTACTCTTTCCAATTTCCCTGTAGAAATTTTTAGCATCAGTTTTGAAGATCCTGTTCTGTCTATAGAACTTATTTCATTTATCAAATCTTGTTAATAGCTGTGCTTTCACTTCTATTTTTTGTTTTAAGACTTCTTTGGTCGTATCTAGAGAAACTTTATCAGTGATATTGAATTTCCTTTTAACTTTCCTGCTTTTCCTAGTTTTCACGTCTGTTCCGTTCGTTAACTGATCAAGAATTAAGTTCTCTGGCCGCAGAGACTCTATTTCTTTTTTTATTTTCATTTTCCATTTTGCTTCCTCAAAACTTTTTTGGATTTATTCTTTTTCATTTTAAAACCTAGCTTTTGGGTAGCAGCTTTTGATGTTGAGTATATTAGATTGTTGATGGAGGTTAAATCCTTCTGGGTTTCATTACCTATCTCGCTTAGAGCAAAGTTATAAAGCTTAATAGTAAGGTTTATTTTTGAGAGAATGTTAGCTTAAGCAGTGTATCTGTCTTTTCCATCTCAGACTGTTCAGTAATTGCAAGTTAACGTATTATGTCTTTACAAGAACCCTTATCATTTTTCTACTTTTTTAAAGGAAATCATTAACAACCTCTACCATGTGCACATTTCTATCTATTTCTTCATTAGCTCCTTCTCTCATTTCACATCTTCTATTCTCAATTTGTTCAGGTGTCAAATTTACTAATTCAACTATAGGTTCTCGATTTTCATATTCAATATCAATCTGAGGTTCTTCAGAAGTTTCATTTCGAATTTCACCCCGTATTAGATCAATTTGCGCGTCATCCAGCCGCTATATTTCTAAAGTTGTCTCGATATATATTAGCAAGTTTATTAGCATCTACATTTTTCATAATTTCTTTCACAATTATTTTCTCCATTCGGAGTAGGTTTGTTTAGTCAAATTTCTCATTGGGTTCTTCAAAGCAATGTAAAATGCTCACATAACATTGTTATAATCCTCTACAGACTATCTCGCTCTAGTTTCTTTTGATTTTGTGGGCATCATTGCAAGATCAGGGTTAGGGATATCCTGGTTCTGATTACCTTGCTGATCATTCGCATACAAGGAATTACACCAAATTGTAAACCTTTCGACCTCAGGCTGGTCTTTCAGTGAGGGACGCGTGCCTTGTTGACCAGCCGACGAGGCGGTATGATTTTCTACTTGTTTTCATAACACATCTCAATGCATTTTAGCCTTACTGGCAAGAGATTGGGTATTCAGCGCAAATAGCCACATGGTATTACAGACCAGTGCGGATGCATTGCTACTACTATTATTATTTTTAGTAGTAGTTGTAGTAGCAGTAGTAGCTGTAGTAGCAGTAGCAGTAGTAGTAGTAGTACAATAGAAGGCTTGACCGCATGGGATTACAACTCTATTAGGAGGTGTGTCGGACGTTTGGGATAAAGTGTGCCTGATAGTGGTTTGAATAGGTACCTGATGATGCGAGAATTAGGGAAGATGGGACTGTTGAGATATGGTGGGACAAAAGTTTCATGACTACCAAACAATTGGAACATAATCGTCCGGACACTATAGTAATTGACAAAATAGCAAAGATGAAGACCATCATACATTTTTCAGTACCCTGGGATAAGAATATGGTTGACAAGGAGAACGAGAAGTGTACTAATTACGCCCCACAGGTCTTGGAAGTAAGATGAATGTATGGTCTCAGAAATCCAAAGTTGTCCCAGTTGTAGTTGGTGCACGGGGTGTGGTGTAAGGACGTTTGGAAAGAAACGTAAAAGAGCTAGAGATCCCAGATGTGTTAGATGGTCTTCAAACCTCTGCTATTGTTGACACTACCAGTATCCTCAGGAAAACCCTCAATCTTTAAAGCCCCTTGTTTAGAGCCGGTATTGAGGGAGAACCCTCTGGAAATGAATTTCAGCTCTTTCCAAGAGTAGTTTTCAAACGAAGAAAAAATTATTACTGTTATTATGTTCAATTCCTTTATCACGGTTGATCTTACCTCGAAATTATCGTGAAAGGAGATAACAACCAGTTATCAAAGGTTTCATAGGTTCTCCCTTCTTTATTTTATAAAGATAGCACTTTTCCGAGGATATGTGCTGTACCCAGTAAGGCTGTCTATTGGATTACCTCTATTCTGATGTTCCCTTGCAGTTTCTCAAGATGTTTCTTACATTTTAATGAGACAAAACCTAATGCACCAATTACAACAGGAATGATATTTACTTTTTTAAGACCCCAGAGTCGACTGATTTCGTCCTTAAACATCTGATACTTTTCCATCTTTTCGATTTCCTTTTCATGCACCCTCGAGTTGCCAGCAATTGCAATACCTATGACCTGGGCACTCTTTTCTGCTTTGTTAATAAACATGATATCAGACCTTCTGGTTTTAATGACTCGGTCACACTGGATATTCATATTCCACAAGATCTTATTTCTTCATTTTCAACAACTCCATCTGGTTTATGGTTATACCACTCATCAGCTCTCTCTACTGTTCCTAACCTGCTTAGCATCCAATGTATATACCTTGCCACGTTATCGTGTCTCCTCTTATATTTAAGCTGGGAAAACTTGCTACATTCACTAACTACATGACTCACACTCTCTCTCCTCTTTCTGAACACATTCTACAGAGTGGAGATGCAATGGATTTGTCTATGCGGTGCTTAATATAGTTAGTTCTTAGTGATTGTTCCTGCGCACTACATATCAATGCCTCAGTTGTTGCTTTAAGGTCTCCTTTCTTTAAACACTGCCAAGACTCTTCCCAATTGATATGTTGATTTTCCCTTATGACTTGTCCATGCAATCTTCTATTCTTCCAGCTACTTTTCAATTTTTCTTTCTGTTCTCTCTTTTCCTGCTTAGGGTCAATAGCCTCCTCAGTGTTTAGATCACCATTGGACTTTTACTGCTGATATCATTTTCTCCATGTTGTTCTTAACGTACCAAACAAGGCTAATTTTCCTCAGCTCGTACAGACAATTTAACTCCCAACAATCCTCTCCCATCATATTTTATTTTAACATAAAGTCTATCAACGTCACTGTTTGGGTTTAGGCCTTTGTGGATGGTCATACGTTTGCGGGTCTTCCTGTCAAGCCCAGTCAGTTCATCTTTCTTCCATTGTATCATCCCGACACCATACCTAATGATAGGTACAGCCCACGTATTAATTGCTTTAATTTTATTGCGACCATTAAGTTCAGATTTTATCACTAGCTTTGTCCTCCTACAGTATTTAGACTTACGTTTTGTTTTCAGTTCTGTCTCCATTACTTTGTCTTTCTCAAGGACACCAAAGTACCTATACCCGCCGTCTTCAATTTCATTTATTATCCCTCCATTTTTCAGCTTTATTCCTTGGCTTAATACAGCATTCCTCCTATTCATTACCAACAAACCACATTTCTGAATACCAAATTCGGTTCTGATATCTGTACTTACGGCATGAACAGTAAAAAAAAAATTATTAATTTCTTCCTCATTCTTTCCAAGGTGTTTAAGATCGTCCATAAACAACAAATTGTTTATTTCTCACTGTACCAAGCGTATATCCTGAACTCATCTTTCTAAGGACGCTCGACAATGGCATTACACAGATAATAAAAGCAAGGGGTGAAAGACTATCACCCTGAAATATTCCTCTCCTTATATCCACCTCGCATAGCACCTCACCACATGCTGTCAGCTCAGTCTTCCAGTTAGCATCCAACTTTCACCAAACCACATAAAATTTTTTGATATATTTACAAGCTTCATACTTTCAAGGATCCAAGAATGTGGGACCATGTCATAACCATTCTTATAGTCCACCCATGCCATGACCAAATCCTTGTATCTTTTCTTCCAGTCTCTCATTATTGTTTTATCGAAAATCCGTTGGTCTTTCATGCCCCTGCTCTTTCTGCTACATCCCTTTTGTTCATTTGGTAGCAGGCCTTCAATGTCTAGGTATTTATACATACCATCAGATAAAATTCCAGTCATCAACTTCCAAATTAAAGGAAGACAAGAAATCGGTCGAAAGTTTCCCACTGCGTTTCCTTTGGGCGGATCTTTCTGGCACAAAATAGTTCGACCTTTTGTCATCCTTTTAGGGATTTCTACTCCATTGTTCAACATGTCATTCAATTGCGCAGAGATGCGCCTGTGAAAGACATTCACATTTTTTAATCAGTAAGTGTTTCGAGCCACTCAGCATCACTCTCATGGTTAACCCTTTTGGACCAAAACTGTTTACTCTCTCTTTCGCGTCTGGAATAACATCTTCACTCCGTTGGATTCCACTAAGTCGTTGGTAAACCTTTTTTTGATCTTGTGCAAACATCCTATTGAGATTATACTGTTCTGTTCTCTGTTCGTATCTTTTCAGTTTGTTACTTTTAGCTTTAAGACGTTGTTTCGCTTCTTCAATGACCACATATATTCCCTTTGCCTTCACTCGATATTTTTCTTCTAACATGTCACATTTGGCCTTCTTTATATGAGTTCCATTCTTTTTCCTTTCCAAAATATTGCTATAGTTTCTTAATTCATTAACTGAAATTCTTATCAACCTCTTCCACCAAGATTCTTGTTGTCTTTTTTTTCTATTTGAAAGATATTTTAAACCCATTGTTTTGGCAACATAGACAGATGTAGCATAAATAACTCTATTAGTCTGTGTGATGTTTTCAGTTCGTATATCTCCGATTAGTTAGTTAATCTGGCTAATCACTGTTGCTAGTTTTCTCCTGCCAGTATGTTTGAAACTAGAAAAGAAGAGTTTTTCATTTGTTTTAAAGATTGGCATGATGTTTCTAATCTCTTATTTCTCCTCTTCTGTTTTTTCAGATGTCCATTCAATACCCAAAACAACATCTACAGCTCCTTCAGGCATAACCAAATTATCCTTTAGTTCAGGTATAAAAATACACTTTTCCTCCTCGACTTTCTCAGCATCCTCTTCCTCCCTTACTCTTCTTTTTATTAATTTCTTTGGATTTGCTAATTAAAATCAAGCACCGAGTCGGTACCAGCGACCTTGGGCGATTGAAGTTTGACGTAATACATTTCAATAAAAATATCCACATTGAACAAAGGCAATTGACGAACAGTATATGAGACAGTTGCAAAGTATACAAACCCTGAGACTAACAATAACAAAACAAAAGTATATAAAAGTTTAGGCTATATAAGAACTTTTTATTTTACATTCATGGGAATATTGCGAACATCAAGTAGACGAGAAGACAGATGAAATATTACAAACAGTAAGAGGACAGAATTACAGTTTTACGTATGACATAAAACGACTAAAGTGTAAAAAGGGAAATGATTTAGATCGACAGGGCTCTTCTAAGAACATGCGCTGTGCTGTTCAATACAATTTTTTGGACGTCTTCTTGTTTTGGGTTACCAAGCATTTGTTCCAGAAACTTATCAGTACCTTTCTTTATGAGGCCAAGTGCTCCTATAACGACAGGCAAAGTTTTGGTTTTGAGGTGCCACATCTTTTCTACTTCTATTTCCAGGTCTTTATACTTGGAGAGCTTTTCGAATACTTTCGAATACTGAGACGTTTTTATTTGAAGGGACACTCATGTAAATAAACATTCAGGTGTTCTTCGTTTTGTCTTTGATGACGATATCCGGGAGATTTTCATGTATGGTACGATCTGTGTGAATTCGGACGTCCCACATAATCGTAACATTTTTGCCTTCAGTTAGCTTCCTTTTCAATAGAAAAGTGCTTACAAATCCTCCAATGCAGATATTGGCCTACTCTGGCGAATTTTGTACTCATTCGGCGTTAATATTGAGCAACCAGACACAAGATGATCAACTGTCACAACCTTACCTTCACAAAACTTGCATTTTGGGTCAGCACCATTATGCAAGACGGAATCCTGATAATTTCTGGTGAACAAACTTTGATATTGGGCTGCAAGAATAAATTCCTCTGTTTCCCCTTTAAGTCCGGAGCTTCTTAGCCACTGATGGGTTGCGGTTTCATCTACATCAGCTTGTTTGCTTCGAGCTGCGAACTGTTCGTGGAGAGGTTATTCATACCACTTAGATTGGAGTTTATCTTGTCCAAATTTTCTTAGCTTTTTGCTTTCTGCGCTTTGCGGCTACTGTTGGTGATACATGTTTGATGTTTTCGTTTTCGGTGCCTAATTCGCGGGGAGAATTTATCTGATTCTTTCACAGCAGAGTGTAATCTTTTGGAGTTTTTGTGTACTCTAACTAATTGAAGCATCCAATCATTGCTTAGATCTAGATACTGCAAGAGACCAATCGTTGATGTTTTTTCGATACTTCCAACTGAATTACTTCTCTACCTCCTTTACTTCTGATGACGTACAGGCGGTCTACGTCTAACTTCGGCTGATACATTCTATTGGATGTCAATTGCTTTTTAATTTTGGTATCAATATTTTTTAGTTCACTTAGATTCCAATCTATCACATTAAAACTATAAGTAACAACAGGTATCGCAAGAGTATAAAATATAAACATTTCTTGTTGTGCTTCTAATTGCCTAAAAGATGTATTTGATGTAATACGAAATATATCTGTTTAAAAGAAATTCATTTTGTTGTTTCATAAATATTATGATATCGAAATGAATCTTTTCGGACTATCTTTTCTGTTATTCTACATGAGATTATCAGTTGGCATTGGCATTTCAACTGTGATTTGTACGTCATTTTGTTTTACTTCATTTCTCCCTTCTTCCCTTAATTCTTTAAGCCATTCTGCATTTCCATTTTGAGTAACTTCTTTGTCCCAAATCCCACTCCAAAATGCCTTACTTTCACCAGCGTCCGGTTTTTCATTACTAAATTTTTTGCCATTAAGCTCTGAATACACCTTCCTTTGGTCACTTTCAAACAAGTTGTTTATTCTGAATTGTTCAATTCGTTGCTCGTAACGTTATATTTTTAGAAACTTGACCTGGAGGCGTTGCTTTAGTTCCTCTAGTACAGTACCCAATGCTTTCTTCTTAATAAGATATTTTCTTTCTACCTCCTTCAATTTTCTTGTCCTTCAATTCATTTTTCCTATTAGTGTCAAGAATACTAATGGGTCTTCTTATTTCATTGATTGAGTCTTGGATCCTACGTTTCCACCATGGTTCTTTCCTACCATTTCTTGCATTAAAAGGCTTCAGTCCCAATTCTGGGCCAATGAAAATTGAGCAACCTTTGATTAGATTATTGGTCTCAGTGAAGTTATTAGTATAACTTTATACAACTTTATATAACTTTAGACAAAATTCTATTAATCTTCTGTACATGGTCTTTCAATTTGTTCCTGTCAACTCGTTTGAACCCACTAAGTTCTTCGTCTAGATGATCACTTAAACCTTTATTGAGTTTGTCCAAGGTTTCTTTATCCTCTTCTGACATATCATCCAAATTCTCAACTGTTATCACATGATCCACTTCAACCGATTCACCTGGGTTCTCAATCACTTCCTCACTTTCAATCAACTCTTCCATTAATCCACCTTCTTCTGCTTCAATTTCATCTCTTAAAACCCTTCGTTTAATCTCCTCCATTTCAAGGTCTGAAAGCCAACCATTCAATCGAATCATTCTTGCTTGATCACACAATCTTTGTTCGGTTACGTTAGGTTCTTGGCGTTCTTTCCATATGTTATGCATGCGCTTTCTACATCCTTTAATAGGTCTTCTTTGTTCATCCATCGATTTACTTAAAAAATAACACTCCATAACCACAATGTTTAACTCTTTATCCCATCCCATTGTAGCAGTAGTAGGATGACGACCGGGCCCCTGCTGCTGTGCCAGAGGTCACCAGCCGGGTGAGGGGGCTTCACATAAAGCTCCAGCCCCATTCATGCCGTTGTTTTTAACTATTTGACATGGCATTCAAATGAGGTTGCATTTTAAGGGTCACAGCCTCAGGTGTTTTTATTGTGACACCATCACTAGAGAGGTTGCTATCCAAAGCTTAAGAGTCCCCTCTACCCATGAGGCCGACTAGCCCCCGGCGGATGCCACCTCGGCATTTCTTGATCTCGTGGAGAGCTGACAGGTATTACACCTTGCTCAGGGGTGACCTGGAGGTAGTTGTGGCAAAGGGTAACTGAAGGGGAACCTGAAAGTCGGAGGGTCTCTGACGACCCGCAGGAATGAGTTCTTATCAAACTGGGGAAGTTTCTAGGCCGAAGGCAAGTGAAAATGTTGAAAGTTCCAAGGATGGCAATCGCACGGAGAAACCAATGGGTAGGAAAGGGTGGAAAGGAGAAAAAAAAGGCAAGATGGGGCAGACTGTTTTGTTCAAAAGCAAATAGAGCCATTTTGAAAGGAAAGTACTTTGGGAGTGTTTCGTGAGGAGTGGTGGTCGAAGGGCAGATGGCTACATTTGGAAAAGTTAGGGAGATGTGGGATGGGAGGGATATCAGGGTGAGGAGTGTTGCTAGTCTTCTTTTGCAGCTAAAGCAAATGAAGCCGATGGGTTGTTGTCAGTCGTAGAGCCCGGCGAGATTGAAAGAATGGTCAGAGAGGAAGCTTTAGTTGAGGAAGAGTCTAGCGAAGAAGAAGTTGACTTTTATTGACTTGTATCAGGCGGGAGAGTGGTTTAGGTAAAATGGAGATGGAGAATGTCGTGGTAGCTAATGATGCTGAGGAGAGGGGTTAAGAGTAGTTATAGAGAGAGTAGATGTATGGAGAAGGGGTGACGATGTGAGAGTGTTGAGTAACGATGAAAGTGGAGCCCTGGTATTGCTAAGAGAGGTGTACCGTTGCGAGGATGTTGTTGAAGTACCAAGTTTGAAGGCACAGGATGGTGGGAAAATTGGGGAGCTTGTCGACGGATTGATGCACAATCTGATAAGAGACGATATGACTGTGACTGAGATAAATCGGCTACTGTATGTTGGACAAATGTGGTTGCATCCCGGTTAGGTGTGATAGGAAAAAACAAAGCAGTTAGAAAGAAGAAGCCATGGTGGCAGCGGAGGTTGGAAAAGAACATTGGCGAGTGGAGGAAAGATCTTTGACGAATTCAGGAGATCAAGCAAGGGAATAAGGTTCATCAGGTTCTTCATGATAGGTTGAATAGAATGGAATCTTTGCTGGAAAGATCTACGGTCATCTTCTAAATAACAATCTACTTCCTGAGGAACGGATGAAGGGATGAAGAAGGGATGCAGAAAAACGTCACGTGGCACGAAAGATCAATTGTTGATCGATAAGGCAATTTTGCACGAGGTCAGAGCT
>RDPX01000230.1:47833-69266 GCA_003991215.1 Morbakka virulenta
CTGGACTGTTATTGAATGTGAAGAAGACTAAGGTATTGAAGATCCTGTCCAGAGAAACCAACGACGAACACAGTATACTTGTCAATGGTCAGCCTCTGGAATCTGTCAACCAATACACCTACTTAGGAGTCCTCATTACTAATGACGGTAACGATTCACCTGAAGTTAAGAAGCGGATTGCTGTCGCAAAAAACGCAACATCAGCACTCACAACAGTATGGAAAAATAGATCAGTATCTAGGAAAACAAAAGTCAGGTTACTAAACGACTGGTCTTTCCTATTGCAACCTTTGGTTGTGAGTCGTGGATTCTCGAGACGAGTGACAGGAAGCGACTCCGCAGCATTGAGATGTGGTGCTATCGAAGAGCGTTAAGGATAAGCTGGACTGAACGAGTAACAAACGAGGAAGCCTTGCGCAGAATACAGTGTCACAAGCGACTGCTCCCAACAACAGTGAGGTGAAGACTTTCATACTTATGTCACATATTAAGAAGTGACACCCTGGAAAAAGAACTGATCCTTGGTATGTTTGATAGAACAAGAAAAAGGGGAAGGCCAAGAAAAAGGTATGCGTACAATGTAAGAGACGAATCCGGACTTTCCATAGTACAAGCATTTCGTTTCCGACTTGATCTTGTCAAGCACCACAATATCAGGTCTCCGAGCTTCAATTACCTTGTCAGTGTGTATGTTGAAACCCCACAAGATTTTGACTGTATCATTCTCCAACACTGGCTCAGCTCGGTGGTCAAACCAATTTTTGCTCCTCTGGAATCCATGGAGTTCACACAGTTCCCAATGGATGATCGAAGCAACACGGTCATGTCTCTTCTTATATTGACCCTGTGCCAGCTTCTCACATTCACCTTGTATGTGCATCACCGTTTCCTCTCTTGCACCACACATCCGACACATCTTACGTCCCTGTTCTTTCATTATCTTCACTTTATTATTCCTCGTTGGGAGTGACTGATCTTGGGCGGCTAGCAGGAGTCCTTCGGTTTCTTTTTTCAACCGATTCCAAGAAAATGTTTCATTTTCCTGTACTTTCTTCGGGTACTTACCATGCAGAGGTTTCTCTTTCCAACCTTCTATCCTCTCAGTCACTTTTTCCTTCTTAAACTCTGTCGCAGTTCTTTCTTTCACAAAACTCTCCAGCACTGAGTCGTCATTCATCGTTGTTCTCTTTATGTAATCAGACAAACTGTACTCCTCAGTCCTAACACATTTCTCGATCGATACCATTCCTCTACCTCCCTCAATTCTACTCACGTACAGTCTATCGACATCTGCTTTTGGGTGGAGTGCTCGGTTCATCGTCATCAGCTTTCTTGTTTTTTTATCCATAACCTGTAACTCATCAACAGTCCAATCGATTATCCCGGCTGTGTACCGCACTGCTGCTACTGCCTACGTGTTCATCGCTTTGATTACGTTACCTCCATTCAGTTTTGACTTCAACACTTCTCTTATCCTTCTGAAATACTCCTTTCTGACTTTCTCTTTCATGTCTTCCATTTTCATCTTATCAGCCTCCAGTATTCCTAGATCATTACAAGACTCCTCCGCTAGATCTTTTATCAACTGTACATCTGCATCCCGATTCCTTCATCTTCAAACTTCTTTCCTATTCTCATCACCAACGTGTCACATTTATGCAATCCAAATTTCATCCGTATATCACTTGTGAATATTCTGACTGTGTTCACCAGGACCTCTAACTCTGATTTCGACTTCATGTAAAGCTTCAGATCACCCATGTATAGACGATGGATAACCTTTCTGCCTTGTCGGAATCTGTAACCCTGAGTAGGCTCCCTCATGAGTATTGACAGCGGTGTGAAAGCAGTCACAAAGAGGAGAGGGGAGAATGAATCTCCTTGGAAAATCCCTCTTTTGATGTCTACCTCCGCAATCTTTTCTCCGAGGTATTCTAGCTCAGTGTTCCAAGACCGCATGCTGTTTCCTATCAGTTCGATCACATTTTTTGCCATTCCAGTTATCTCCATTGTTTTCAAGATCTATGAATATGGTAGCATGTCATAAGCTTTCTGATAGTCGATCCAACATACAGCTAGATTAGTGCTTCTCTTCTTTGAGTCACGTAGAGTTGTCTTGTCCAGCATAAGATGGTCCTTGGTGCACCTTGATTTCCTAATACAGCCTTTCTGTTCTTCCCCAATAACATCCTGATCAGACAGGTGTTCATACAACTTTTCAGCAAGGATACCTGTCGACACTTTCCACATATGTGGTAAGCATGTGATAGGTCGGTAATTTCCAGGTTGTTTCCCTTTAGCTGGGACCTTCCTAATCAAAACTGTTCTCCCTGATGTCTTCCATTTAGGGACATTCCCATCTTCCAAGCACTTCTGTAGATGTGTTCCCATCAGCTTATGCAGACTCCTAAAGTTCTTTCTCCAAAACCCCTGTACTCCATCAGGGCCAGGAGACTTCCAGTTGAGTACTTTTCCTATCGTCTTCTTAACATCATTCTCAGTTATACTCAGATCTCCTTGCCTTTCCACATGCTCCCTTTTATCTTGTACTCTGTTTATCCATTCCGCATTGGTGTTATGCTTGGTCTCTTTACTTTATATTCATTGCCAAAACATTCTAATTTCTTCCTTATCTGGTGCCTCTCCACCGGTGCTGTTTCCATCTCCTTCTAGGTCCTGATAAAACCGTTTCTGGTTGTTGACAAACTTTCTTTTCTGGTTGTACTGTTCTACTCTTTCCGTGTATCTCTTTATCTTCTGGCTTACCGCTTTTAGGTTTTGTTTCAACTCTTCAATTAGCACATCATACCCTTTGTTTTTAATCCTGTATTTTTTCTCTAGCCTCATTCTCATAGGATCGTCATAATCTCTACCTTTACTTTCGACAACTCTACTTAAATCTGCTCTTGTGCCTTTCATTTTCTTCTGCAGCCGTGTTTTCCACCTCGGCACTCTCTTCGACTGTCTCTGGTCTACGGTCTTTGTAAACTTTTGGGTGATGATTTTCGCACAAGCCATGACGGTGTCCTTCAACTCAGTGATGTTGTTTGTCTCTACACAATCCAGTACCTTATCAATCTGTCTGACTTCACTCAAGATCTTGCACCTTTCGATATGTCTAAGGGTTCTCAGTCTCGGTTGATCAGTAGCTGATTGATTGCGTTCACTTATGTTTCTCTCTATCAGATCTTTCTCTATCTCAGAAGTTGGTTCTCTCACTGTTTTTGGTGTTGGCTCTCCTTCTGGTTCATTTTGGTCTTCATTTCCTGGTGGTGTCTCGACAATATGGTCTTCATCCCTTTCATTCTCCCTTATATTCTCATCTGTTCGCTCCCTTTCTTGCAACACAATTTCCCGGATCTCATTAAGTTCCTCTTCCGTAAACCACTTTCACTTTAGGATATTCCTCACTTGATCACCCATTCTCTGTTCATCTATCTCAAACTGACCCATTTCTCTCCATACTCTATGCATTTTCTGTCTATATCCAATCAGACTAGGCTGACTGTAATAGTAACATTCCATAATGACCCTGTTGTCCTCTCTTGAGTATCTCCTTCTAGTTTTGCCAGTAACAGCTTGACCGTCGTGACGTGCCTGGTTCACTAAAACATCACTACCGCGCGAGGTGCATCTAGCCTGGCTAGATGAACCATTCACGCCGTTTGGGTTTCGATGTCTTTGTGAGTTCATCATAAAAAAAATATGAGTGGTGCCTTTTCTGTCGGGGTTTTTCCTCCCTTATCCATTTTTCTGTAGGGGTTGGCTCCCTTAGCCTTTTACCTTCCAAGGTCTGCAAGGCAGCATTATTCTTTTCATTGTTATTATTATTATTATTATTATTATTATTATTATTATTACTATTTATTATTGTAATTATTACTATTTATTATTATAATTATTACTATTTATTATTATTATTACTATTTATTATTATTATTATTATCTTTTTGCTAAATGTCACAGTTCATACTGGCTGCTTTTTCTTTGGCTGGGTGTAAACAATACACCTAAGGCATATCATGTCCTGAAGTTCAGATGTTAAATACTTTACGAAGGATCCTTGCAGTTCCTAGTAAGCAGGTCTTTTGGACTATTTGAAGATTCATATTTTCTGAGACACTTCTGATGTTATCTTCCATTCCTTTTCTGATGGTACCGAGTGCTCCTATCACAACAGGTATTACTTCCGTTTTCATTTTCCACATCTTTTGTATCTCAATTTCAAGATCTTGATATTTGCTTTTCTTTTCCATTTCTTTGATTGAAATATTTTTATCACATGGAACAGTCATGTCTATCAGCTTGCAAGTTGAATTCACTTTGTCCTTGATTATGATGTCAGGTCTGTTCGCACCTATATGTCTGTCTGTATGTACTGCCATGTCCCATAATACTGTATGTGTTTCAGTGTTACTTACTGTGTCCGGTTGGTGCTCATACCACTTGTCTGAGGTCTTGATTCCTAGATCATTACAAATATTCCAATGTACATATGTTGCAGCTTTGTTGTGTCTTTCGATGTAATCTGACTTTGCTAATATTTCACATCCTGATGTTATATGATCAATTGTCTCAGACTGCTTGTAACACATCCTGCATCTGCTGTCAATTTCTTTGCCAATTATGTGTTTTTGAAAATTTCGAGTGTATAGAGCTTGGTCTTGCGCTGCTATCAATAATCCCTCTGTTTCTCCTTTGATGTCTGATCTGAGCCAATTATTTGTATTTGGAAGGTCAACATGTGGCTCCCCAATAAGTGAAGGGTACTTCCCATGCAGTAGTTTACTAAGCCATCTATCATTTTTCTTCTTCACAAGCTCTTTTTTTATTTCTTGTTTCAATACTTTTGCGTTTTCTGCTGTTGGTTTGTCTGGTTTCGGTGCGAAATTCAAATCTGTCATTTCCCTTTCGATATTTTTGGCTATTTTACTGATTGAGTACTTTGGCTTTGTCTTTTCATGTACACTAATCATATTGCTTGACAAAGTCCTCTTGTTTTCAAGATAATGATTAAGCCCTACTATTGTCACTTTGAATGCAGTCTCTATTTCTATCAATCCTCTGCCTCCTTCTTTTCTGGGTATGTAGATTCGGTCGACATCAGATTTTGGGTGTAACATTCCATGCATTGTCAAGATCTTCCTTGTCTTTGAATCAAGCTTTTTTAGTTCAGAGTATTTCCAATCGATTATCCCGAAACTATATTGCACAGTAGGTATCGCCAAGCTGTTTATCGCTTCAATTTTGTTTCTTCCATTGAGTTCTGATCTCACTATTAGTCGTACTCTTCTGTAATATTCTTTCCTGATTTTCTCCTTCATTTTAGTATGTTGTATACCTTCACTTTCATCTACTCCAAGGTATCTGTATCCCTTGTCTTGATCTAATTCATTGATACTTGTTTCTTTATCCAGCTCAATATTGCCCGTGCCAATTAGTTTACCCTTTTTGAACGATGCCTTTGCACATTTATCTAAACCAAAACTCATTTTGATGTCATCACTAAACTGCTTTACAATCCGTAGTTCTCCTTGCTGTTGATCATCATTGGATGCATACAGTTTCAGATCGTCCATATAAAACAGGTTACTGATTGGCACCCTGTTTCTGTTCATCTTGTATCCATACCCACTAGCATTAATTTCCGATGTTAACGGCACTAATGCTAAGCAGAATAGTAAAGGTGATAGTGAGTCACCCTGGAAGATCCCCCGTTTGATACCGATCTTTTCTGTTGTGATAATACCTTGTACGTGATTCAGACACATCGTAGTGTTCCATGACTTCATCGATTTTTTCATGAAATTTATCAATTTGTTGTTAAATTTATAGATTGATAACGTTTTTAAAATCCAACTGTGTGGGACACTATCATACGCTTTTCTGTAATCTATCCAAGCTACGCTTAAATTCTTTTTCTTCCTTTTACAATCTTCAATTATTGCTTTGTTTAGGAGCAGCTGATCTTTGCAGCCATATGAATTTCTTGCACAGCCTTTTTGTTCTTCCGGCTATATATCATTGGCTAGGATATGTTTATAGCTGCGTTCTGAAATGATTGAAGTCAATACTTTATATAGTGTAGGTAAGCATGGTATTGGTCTGTAATTCTTTGGCTTATCAGTTTCATCATTTTTGGGTAGAAGAAAAGTGCGAGCTGTAGTAAACCATTCTGGCAAATCTTCTGGGCTTTCAATTGCTTTATTAAATGCAGTTGTTAGTGCATTGTGAGTTGCTGTTAGCTGTTTCAACCAAAAATTTGGTATTGCATCTATGCCTGGTGACTTCCAGTTAGCTGATTTTGTAATGGCAGCACGTAACTCTTCCTTCGTTATTGGATCCCATTTTTGACTCTCTACATGCGCATATTTCTCCTCTTCTCGGGTTATCCAATGTGCGTTATTATCATGGTGCTTTTCTTCTGCTAGAATGTCTCTCCAGAATTTTTCTATCTCTTCTTTGCTCGGTGGATTTTCTACTTTTCTTTCTTCTTTACCTAGGGATCTATAGAATTTCTTACGATCTTTGTTAAACAATCTATTTTGGTTGTATTGCTTGCTTCTTTTGTCATATCTCCGTAATCGTTGAGCTTTTGCTTGAATCTTCATTTTGAGGCTTTCCCTTATTGTTTCGATATCTTCCTTCATTTTGATGTTGTACCTTTTTTTTATACTACTTCTTTTCTTCGATTTTTTCTGATGGTCGTCTTCCTTTAACATCTCTGTCAGCAGCGACAGTTCTCCTCTCATCTTTTCAACCTGTTTCTCTATTCTAGTCTGCCATTTAGGTTTTCCTTGTGATTTGCTGCGTTTTCGCTGTTTTGGTGTCTTGCCAACTTTATCAGAGATTACAAAGGCTGCTGCATATAACAATTGGTTTATTTGATTGAGTGATTTTCCTTGTATATTCTTTTCTAACGCTGAATTACTTTCCTTAATTAATGCCTTCATCTTTTTAGTAAGGGACAGCTTCGGTAATGGTGATCTGTCCTTTACATTGATACCTTCAAGATCTGCATACTTATTAAGGATATCTCTTGATAGCTCAATTGTTTCATTAGCTTCTGCCGCAAGATTGTCGATTCCTTCTAATGGTGTTTCTCCTTCAGTCTGTTCACTCTGTGCTGATATTTCAGCTTCATTATGATCGTGTGTGTAGTTGCTTTCTTGTTCTATTTGTACTTTTATTTGGTCTATCTCAATGGATGTTAGCTTTTTGTTCTTTTCAATGTACCGCCTTTGACTGGCTATCTTGTTTGCATCCATATTTGGTCTGACATTTGGATTTCTTTGCCGCCAAAGTCTATACATCTCTTTCGTGGTGTTGTCTTTCATGGGTTCTGCTTGTGCCTTGTAATAGCATAGCATCACTTCTTTATATTCCTCTCGTGTCCATTTATGTCTTTTTGCTTTACTTTGTTGGCCGTAAATAGGACTTGTTGCCGTTGCAGACGGGCTCTGTTGGAAATATTTCCCAGATGAGTTACCATCTTCAGTTTCTTGAGAGGGGAGATCAGTAGCTAACTTTTCGACCTCAGTCTGATCACTCACTGAGGGATGCGCTCCTTGGTGACCCGCGCGACGAGCGATGCGGTGTGAAATTCTTTTAGGTTGTACGTTCATGTTAATATCAGGTGGCAGACTAGACCCTGCAGGACGCCAATCCGGTGCTTCACAGTCTCGGGGGTTTATTATTATTATTATTATTATTATTATTAGTGTTCTTATTACCATCTCTTTTATGTACACTACAGTCACAACAGATCCCCTTTTTAGAGGTCCTGTTGTAAGACTTTCTCAACAGTATTATAAAGCAGTACATTAAAAACCAGTAAATTCGTATATACTAACACTGCATGGTAAAGTAGTTTTGCCTTTTTAATTACAGTTTAAAATTGAAAAAAGTCCATATATAAATGGTAACTGATTCTTACAGCGATCTTTATGTGGCTCTTAATGAAAGTGACTGTCACAACTTGTTCACCGTTATTCTTGTCATAAGACCAAACACATATAAAACCCAGATCCTGGTTTTAAAAACACTTCCGTTTTTTACATATATTTCGTAATATTTCGTACGTGAACAAATTTTATATGAATAGTTTAAATTGGGATAAAAGAGCAAAATAATAATTTGCTTCAAATTAAACAAACCGTTTAAAATTTTTCAAATGCGTGCAGTCGAAATATTTACTTGACTGTGCTCATTTCTTGGGGTATAAAATATAACAAAAGCACATTTATGACCAGTGTAATGATAATAGTGAGTTATCTCTGCAACATGATGTACTGTGTTCTCCTATCCACTATTAGACTTTTACATTATAATGTAAAATTTTCCAGATAAGTTGATATGTTTATTTACAAATGGATCAGTATGGGCTTACTTTACACAATGTTAATCTATTTTTTTAAATTATGTACCTCCACTGTTAACAGTACCAACACCGACATTGTCACTAACAGCAGCAGAAGCAGTAGAATCGTCGTCGTCGTCCTCGTCGTCGTCATCATCATCATCATCATCATCATCATCATCATCGCCATTACTATTACCTTTTATCGTACCGTTTATAACAAACACTTTTATTATTGTCAGTATATTTTACCTGAAGCATTTGATGACTTATTGAAACATATTTGTCTTAATAACAGAGTCATGGTCATCCTTTAGTATACTCTCTAACTGCATTGTTGATTGATTTTCAACCTACATATTTCACTTCATCAAACACAGCTCCAGAAGATTTTATTTACCTTAATATACGGAAAACAGCAAGTTATACAACTTAGCACTACAATGGTAAAGATATCAAATTATATTAGTACTAATTACTTTACTTACTATAAACCTAAAAAAGATTTATGAGAATTTTCGGATAATTCGAATTTCGGGGATTGCAATAGCAGACAAAACTTTGTAGAGAAATAATCTCTGCAAAATAAAATAAATAAAGGAAGTGGGATGAAAAAATGGAGTTGAAAAATGGGTTACATACGCCGATTCAATTATCAAGTTAAAAGAAAAAGAAATTCTGAACATGGAAACGAAACGTAACACAATTTGTGGAAAAATCGAACACAAGGGAATAATGTGTAATATTAAAAATATAAGTTGGGGCGGGAGGAGAATGAAGAGAAAACTTTACTTATAAATGTCAATTGTGAACATTTTCTCAACAGGAAATAGAATTTCCCAGAACAAGACCAACGTATTACATAGAAATCTATCAACTGATTTGATGGCAACACTCTCAGAATAACATAAACGTGTCATGACTGGTTCTCTCTCCTATTTCCAAAAAACATAAACAAACGCTGTAAAAATAAAGTATTGAAACTTTCATTCTTGTAAAAGGTCGTTTAAAATCTGATAGCCTTATTGAATTCTACTTTAGAGATGTTTTATGACTGAAAAATCTGTGTTTACTTGCACTGTTCAGTTGCTTATTTCAATGATGATTAAGAAATATCCTCAAAAACGCTAAAGTCGTCTAACAACTTGAGTAGATTATATCTGTATGACGTCATTAATTTTCCTCTGGGGGAATGATGTCAAGATTCCCATGACGTCAAATGAATGGGAGGTAAAATTCATCTCCCGAAAGAAAGTGACAACACTTATCAGATTGCAAAGTGAAGTAGTGTTTCTTTTGCAATCACAGTGAAAAGTACGTTTTTCTGCATCAGCATGGCAGATATTTTACTGATCAAACAAGCTGTAGCATTTTGCTAAATTGCAATTAAAGTGATGGAAAGCCTTTGTCCATTTCTTTATTGCACCAAAAGTTTTCAAGATCGCTTTGAACTTGAGTGGCATACCCTAAAATCTCACGGAAGAGAAGCATACCTTGACGTTCTTCAAAGAGAGAGGGATAGAATGGATGAATCTTCAATAGCCGTTCAAATGAGTGAGGATCTTCAGAATATCAAAGGTCGATTTGATCTACAAAAGAGATTGGCACAAGCGGATAAACAAATAGCACGAAGTTTAAAGACTCCTGCAGGAATAACGAGAAATCTACATGAAAAGAGAGGATTTAATGACCAATTTTCCAAGCAAGGTAAATTGAAATACCTTATTTCTTGTTGTTTCTGTACTTTAGCATCACGGGTCATCGTAAGGAAAGAACTGTAGTTATCTTTGTTTATTCAATCTACCTGAAATTGACTACAACTGCATTTACTCTTCATTTAGTTTTTATGCATTTAAAAACAAGCACCACCTTTAAGCATGTTTTAACAAATGAGTAACAGCCCGACATGGAATTTCCACTAACAGTGCTACGACATGATCTGAACATTTTTCTATCTTGTTATTCTATGAGATGCATAGGCCTGTCTTTTTTTGTCATCTACAATGGAAATACGTTCTGTGAAGATACCTTGACAAACGACGTATCTTTTGTTAAATGAAATATAACTGTTAATACCAATATTTATTACATACTCAGATGCATTCGTCTTTGGTAAAATATTCTCTGAAAATTGATTGTCATGCCTACATGATATTGATCCTCTTTTAACTGCTCTCTATTGACCATTAACTGGACACAGGTTATTTAACAGACGTTATGTTTAATAGAAATGTTATCTTCTTTGGCTGTAGTACTTAATTTCATTAGTAATCAGTAAAAGAATTGCAATTCGCAACATTTTATCAAAACGAAAAGTGGCAAGGGGCTGTTTGGCATGAATTTCGAAATCAGTTCATAAAGTATGACATCCAATTATTATTTGTGTTTTTTTTGTTTCTGTAGGGGATATAGGAAACGAATACCCTGATTTACTCTACCCAACGGATGTATTGGCTTGTAATAAAAATTCAAACCAATTTCAATTTTCAACAAAATATTTATTTCAAGATGATGATAAAGACGTCGACAAGCATCGATTTCCTTCTTATAGTTTGAAATGTAACTCTAGTATCTCCTCTGACCCAAGTAAAAAGAAATGCAGAGCCCAGTTTATAAATATGAACATGCAAAAGGGTGCCCATTGTATTTCAGCACGTTTTCAATTTGGAGAAAATAGTAACTTCAAGCAGGAAGAAATAAAATATGCATCAAATATAAAACAGAATAGCAAAAGACGTGACAGTCCGAATGAATTATTTCCAGACAATTATGTTGTTGATTACTGCTTGAAAGCCAATGAGGAAACATCAGAAGAAAAGGTTCCAGAACCAGTAAAATTAAAGAAGGTAGAGAAATATACCAAACCTGAGGAGAAGGCTACTGGCAGTATTGTGGACACCTCTGTAAAAATTAAAAAGGCCTCCAATAAACAAAATATCACGAAAGAAAATCATAGTATTGGGGATGTAAAGAAACACACGACCACATACCAAAACTCAAACAAAGATCTACAAACAGTACTATGCAAGAAAAAGGATATCAAAGATGAAAATGCATCTGAAGAGGCCTTCACCAAGACAGATATACAATCAGATTGCTATACAACACTTAATACTGCTCCAGTCTTATTTTTAGCTCAAGGCAACATTGACTCTAATAATGATTTTAATGTGGAATTCGCAAAAGACAGTCATAGCAACTCTCGCATTGATTTAAACTCTAGAAATGTGACATTTGTAGAAGAACAAATAGAACAAGTGGATCATCCTTTAAGAAAGTATTTAGATGACGAAACTAAAATAATGCTTAGAAGGCACAAAGATGATATTTCAAATGAGAATGTAGAGCCAAATAAGGACGAAATGACATCAAAATTATTGAAGAATGTTTCAGAGATCTGCAACTGTGACAACACTTGTTGCTCGGTCAAAGAGTTGTCTCACAGAGGTCCTAAAGACAGTACAGAGCAGTGTGCGAGGAATGCAATTGTCAAAGAAGAAAGACCTGTTACACAAGAAGCAAAGCCCACGCGTATTGAAATAATATTACCTCTTCACCAAACAGATCCGGTGACTAACAATCTTCAAGATAAAATCCACTGTTTGAAAAAGGAAAAGTATAAAGATGAACAAATCCATTGCTCTAAAATAAAAGAGTTACAAGGAACAATTAATAGTCAAAAACAACAAATAACTAATACGAAAAAAGCTTTCAAGTCTTTAGCTATTTACTATAAAAATGTTGATGAAGTCCGTTTTAATTTTGATTCTGCCCTTGAAAAATATAGTATCCCAGCAAGCCAACTTCAAGACTCCTTAAAAAGTGTTTTGGTGGCACTTAAATTGCACAAAACAAAAAATAGAACATTTCATACTAAACTGCTCTCCATTCTAACCTCGTTTGAACAAAGAACTCAGCAATATTTTACTGAAAGTTTAAACAAGCATGCTTCTCTAAATAATGAATTAATAATGGCACATCAAATCGAGGTCATTTATTTACAGAAGGAGATTGATGAAGGGAGGGAAAAACATTTGGCCGAAATAATGCATCTTCGTAATGCACTGAATAGGTATGAGCAGACACAAATTGTGCATTCTGACAGCTCAAAGCAATCAAGTCATGATCCAACATGCAATGAATACACAAAGGAAAGATCAGCTCAAATACTTGAAGCACCTGGTCCGAGGGAGAAATTACATGAAGGAAAGAAAAACAAGAAAAGAGGTTTCTTTCGTTTTATAGGATGCTGGAGAGAAGAAAGCAAGCATGTCGAAAATGATAAGAATAACAGCTACGAGAACAAGTACAACGATGCCTTGCAAGAAATAAACGAGCTTAAATTCCAGCGTCAACAATTGCTATCCCAAATTGTTGATCTTGAACATAATGTTGGTGAAACAAAAATCGACAAGGCACAACTTGATTCTGAACTGCAATTTTACAAGACAAAATGTGACCTTAAGATGAAGGAAGTTGAAGAAATAAAGCAATGCTTCAGCCACAGTTTTCGTCCTGCCTCTAACTCAGGTAAATTCAGTTCAAATAATTGGAACAATGCTAAACACATTTTTCTCAACCAAACAAAAGAAAACCATGAAACTGAAGAATCAGATATTTTCTTCAACCAAGGGTCACCAAATATCATGAAATCTGAAGGGTTAGACTACAAGAGTATCAAAGAGAACTCTACAGATACGGAGCAATACATCCGTTGTTTCTTCCGGGATTTGCAAGAAAAATTGAATGACCTATTTAATGAAAAGGACAGTAGTGCAGAAAAATTGTTGAAAGAGGAAGATGAATTAAAAAACGCAATTGCTTCTTTTCAATCAAGGTTTGCCGAAGTCAAAATTCATTTAGACTATGTAAAAAGCCAGTTATTAAAGTTTAGAAAAAGAGTAGAAAAGGAAGATCTCAACGAAATTTTTGATAAAATTTGTATACCTCAATCAACTGTAAAGGAAAAATACTGCAGACTTTACAAGACTTGCAAAATCGAAAATAAGAAATTAAGGAAATTATTAGAAGAGAAAGACCTTGAGATCACTCGGTACAAATGTGACGAAAATCAATGTCAAAGAAACGAGCCTTCTAAGGAACAAGTTGTAAGTACAGTATTGGAAATACTCAAAACCTCTAAGATTGATAATCTGCCATGTACCAAAGGTCCATTGATTATCAACAAATGGGTAAAACGTGATAAGTCTCAGGACATAGACCTGGTGGGTAAATATTCCCTTCCCTACAAGAACAAGTTTCTCTTAAGAAGGACCAAATCACTACCTTGTGTTTCCATAATAGAATTCGAAAAAGATAGAAAACAACAACTGACGACCAAAGAAAAGAGAATTTGTGATGGAGAAAAAGGTGAAACTGCATTTGTTCTCCTAAAAAAAGAGTTACGATCAAAGACGCAAGAGTTAAAGCGAGAACAAGAAAAAACGAAAAAATTACATTTGGAAAATTCTAAAATGCAGAATATCATCAAAGAGAAAGATACTTTAAATGAAATCCTCAAAGAAGACTTTAAAGTCTTACAGAACAGGTTAGACAACATACAGAATGCAGGTTTGCCAAGGGAAAAAATAATGAATGAAAACAACGATATTGTATCAAGCTCCAATGTAACGAAGAAATGTTCTTGCGGGAAAGCCGTATCCACTGTGACAGTTCAAACGGAAACGGAAATTTTTAATCCCGAAACAGATATGCTATTGGAGAGTCTCCAGCAAGCTGTTGTCAGCAAGTCGGAAGAAATTAAAGAATTGAATGCATTGCTGAAAGGAGAAGAAACCTCTCACAGAAAAGAAATAGAAATGCTTACCGAAAGACTGAGTCGTACAAGTGAAAACATTGATAAACTCCAAAACAGTGAAAATAAGTACAAAACGCAAATATCCGAACTTCAAGAGACAACAAAAGCTAAAAATGGAGAGATTAGGAAACTTATGGACTTGTGCTCTGATTTCAAGATCAAATGCAATAATCTCTCTTTAGAGATAAATGCCAAAGAAAAAAAAATCAATGTTTTGGAGAAAATGGGTCAGGAAGTAGAAGGTCACTTACATTCTCTTGAAGAGAAAAAAACGGAAATAAAGGAAATGGATATAAAACTTAACTACCTGACCAACGAAAATGAGAGACTTAACAACGAAATTTTACAAAGAGATGCTATTGCCAAAGCAGGGAATAACCAAGATGTAAATGAAGAAGATATTGTAAGCCTACAAATGAAAATACAACAATTGGAGGAGAAAGTAAATGAAGTGAACTTTGAAAACAAAAATCTCAATTTAGGTGTAAGTGCGTTGCAAGAAAAGTGCAGAAATGACAACAAACAAACGATAGATTATGAAGAAAGGCTTAAAGAAGTCAATAACCAGTGCGAGTATTTGCAAAGGGAAAATAAAAAACTAATAAATGAAAATCAAATAGTGTTGGCAAAATGCAACGAAATGACCCAAGATTGTGATTCTCTCACAATGAAGGAAAATGAAATTAATCAATGTGAAGAAGTCATTTTGAAACTTCAAAATACTTTACAAGAGGAAATGCAGGAAAAGAAAGAATTGATGGATGCTTTCAATAATGTAATCTGTGAAAATGATATGCTCATGGCAACACTACAAAACAAGATGGATACAACCATGTACGTAATTTTTTTTTTGTCTATATTCTTTTTCTTAAATATATTTGTTAATATATTAAAAGGCGTTCAAAACAAATCTACCTCATTGATCCCTGTTTGTGTTGCATAGGTTATTAATGCTACTGGCTTAGTCTCTGCATTGTGGTATATCTTATATTATGAACAGAAAAATGTATTTCAATTTCTTAATTGAATTTCTTTTGCAGCCATAATACTTCTAAAACAAACACAATATTTCTCAGCCTCATAGCCATGGTGACATATAGACTGCTACTATGAAATATATCTAATACTCTTTAGAAACAAAAACTGTAAGAAAAATTTTGAAAATTCGTGGCAAGTTTCCATCAATACTAAACTTACAAGTTTGTTAACTTCCGTGTAGTAAAAGCAAAAACTGTACCTTTTTTTATTTTGATAAATACACCAGGCGTACCTAGCTTTTTAATGGTATATTTTAAATATGATTTTTAAAGAAATTTTAACTGAGCAGTAAAACTGAAAGCGCAAAATTGAACAGAAGTATTTGGAAATACCAACTTCCCTTTGTAATGTTTTGGACAGGACACATATTGATAGCAGCAATTTAGTTTGTTAAAATGTAGTTGTTTTATTGATATTGAATAATAATAATTATTATAAAAATAATGACAATTACTCTTTTAAGGCCACTTGAAAAGTACATTTTCAGTCTTTCAAATGGTATTTGATTGGAATAAAGTACCCCAACATAAAAATAGCATCGAATATCTTGATCACAGTTATTACTGGATGTTTTGTAACGTAGAGTTCTTAAGGTATCTGAAAAGTCTGAGTAGAACGAAAATTGCTTTCTTATTATCAGTTTATTTTGTCTTGAGCTTCTTTAGGTTAGTTATCTCGTTTTAATGTTTAAAAAAGCTGGCAAAATTCGATTAAAGTAATCGTAGTAGTTTTATATTTTTTCACGTTCCTTAATTTTACATCAACCCATAGCTTTCAAGATAGCTTTCTTGATTGGGCTAATTATGTGATATCTATTTGGCATCTGAGACAGAAATAGTTTTTAAATTTCATCATGACTTTGATTTTTATTTCTTTTCCGTTTCATGATATTTGCAACAGTCTGGCATTTCTCCGTAAAAAACTAGAATTTTGGTTAATTTTGCTTTCCCACAAATACCTTTTTGATTTCCCTGTTATATTTTACAACATCAACATCTTCACTTTCCAAATGATCATTCAAATTAAGAGGTTTCACAAAATACCTTGTCGTTTTTTGCCTATCGGTCATATCTATGTAGACCTTCCAGTAAAATTTTTCTTGTATTACTTTCTCCAAATCTTTGAAGAGGTTGGCTGGATTCTAGTTATGATTTCAGGAGCATTTGTACTGAACTTTTAAGAGAAAGTTAATTTCTTAAATATGCTAAGGAAATAAGTCTTTACTAAAGTGACGAAAGGAAAACGCTTTCTATTTCCAATATGTAAACTGAGAGGGAAATGTTTCTTGCTTAGAGAACTTATCAACTAATAATTATCTTGAAAATAAAGACCAACATTTTAATTATCCCCTAAGAATATTCGCTTGTATGTATAACAATATAATTATCAAAGTTGCCCTTATTTTCGTTTTAAACTAGATATGACAACGAAACAGAGGTGCCTTGTGAAGAATTTGTGGAGTATGAGAGCCAATGTGACAGCAAAAGTGCTTTGAAAGAGTTTTCAAGTAGCAATGACAAAGACTTTCATAGTTATTCTGCCACCGATGATGAAATGGAGGCTGGTGATCTAGCACATTTTACAATGCAAACAGAAAATGCAAAGCAAATGAGAAATCAAAATATGAATGTTGCAAATGATAGATTCGTTGATGTTCAGAAACAAGTTAAAGTTCTTCCAAAGCTGAACATTTTCAGTAAGCCTGTTTTAAAGCCAATACAAAATAAAGAAGCACAGCAGCATCAGGAATCAGATTTTAATTATGATCACCAAAAGGGAAGCAATCAGTCCTGTGGGAATCAGCTGTCCACTCAACAGGTACTAAGACCCATAGGGCTGTCTACTTTTCAGTCATTGTCACCTATTGTGCCTACCAGTAAAGAAGATAGTCAGTTAAAGGATGTTGCATCTCAAGGGGTTTTAGGGTCAATTTCGTCCCTTCTAAAACCAAGCCCTCTTTTGGAAAGAGCTATAGGCTTAGGTTTATCTACCAACCTACATCCACTTGGACATTCTCCACCTACATTGCCAATAAGTCGACCTCTGGAAACCGTTTTACATAGAAACAGTGTTCAACTAGAACCACTACAGCCTTTGAATAAAGCACCAAATCATTTGAAAAAAGAAAAATCAAAGAAGAAGAAAAAGAAAAACCTTTCATGTAACAAAATTCCTGTTCTACAGCAAAGCAGGTTAAGTAGATAAAATCGGATTGTAAATAGACTCATGCAGCTTTCTTGCAAATTTTAAATTGGCAAATTGCAATGTATAACTATGAGTCAACATTATTTTCAGTTGACAAGTGGAACGGGTATTGCATGAAATGAAAGGAAATAAATTTTATTACAGTTAATCATTGTTGATATATAAAAGACAACTAGTATTTATTGATAAATGAGACATGAATATGCGTTTGTATGGGTAAGAAGAAAAATCCTATATCATATAATTATAAAAAAATAATTTAAAAATTGTTGTTTTGCTGTAAAAAATTGTTTGAACAAAAAGACCCTTGTCATCATTTCCTGTTCCTTTCTTTTTGTTTGTTTATAAATAGATTTCTAATAGCATTGCTTTTTATACTCTTACACATTCTTTTTGGTCAGAAGTTTTTTACCATCCCAGCGTACACCCTGCAATTTAAAGTAAAACGGGATACAAGTAAAAACATATTTAAACCAAAGTTGAAATTTTATACTTTATAGCTATTTGGTATTATTCATAGATTACTACTCTTGATGCTGTTGAGACTTCCCCACTTCTGTCGAATGTAAAAGGTACCACCATTGAGAAAATAGTTTACTCTGAACTCATTAGGTGTACGAGAGTTGCTACAAAAGAAAAAATAACAATAGGCGTACGAAATGTTCTTACGAGATCTTGATATGCCAGGTTGGCGTCTGGCGGGGTTACGTCTGTCTCATGGCGAAGGTGGCCTCTTCCCCATGGTTGCCAACTCTCGTAGAGATAGTATCTGGATAAAAACACCGATTTTAGTAGCAGTTATGAATAAGTCTCTTTGGTTCCTCTTTTACTTTGAATATAGAGTGCGACTATTCTTTCTTAACTTAAGTGGATTTCGACTTTTAGAAGACAAAGGCCTCGTTTGCGATATGCGACTGTTTTAACTACGGAGACTTTATTTTATTTTGATTGTCTGTTATTAGACCTTACATCGAGAATTGTCGTCATGTTTAGGCAGGTACATCCATGTCTTTGATTAAATTGAAATTCAGGTTGGATTATATTTGTTTGAAATTGCTTAGCAACCTTCTATGAGAAAAAAGGCTTTTAAGATATTTCCAAAATATTCCTAAATTTTACTTACACTGAATTTAATTTTGGTTATCCCAGCTCTCGTTATTTCTGTAATTAGATGTTCAATGTAACAACAGTTGCTCTTTATTTTAAGTCTTGGTGTAGTCTCACTTTGACTTTTATTGGTTCTGTCGTTCCTATAGCACTGTGTACCACAGTGTTCTCCTTCTCACTTCCTCCCCCACTCTAGAGTTTTTTCCCCGGTTATTTGAACTCCGCTTCGTCGGGCACGTTTACACCATTAATCTTTATTGCTGATCGATCTACCTTCCTGTTAACACACAAATACTCTGTCTTTAATCTGATGATCTTCAATACCCTTCTTTAGAGTTGGTCTCTCCAGCACTTCAGTTCTTGTCAGGCTTCTTTTTTTTCTTCATTTGAAAAGCACTAAGTCGTCATTAAACAACATGTTGTACAGACAGTCCCTTCTAACCCTGTCAGTCAGCTGGTTCGTGATTATGGCAAATACGAATGGACTCAGAGCAGAGCCTTGGTGCAGTACCACTTTGACTTTGAATAGTTCTTTCGTCCCTACAGCACTGTATACCACGGTCTTAGCATCCACATACATCTCCTGTATCGTCCTAACATACTTCTCGTTCACTCCCTTGCTCCTGAGACAGTACCACAGTTCTTCCCTTTGACACTCTGTCCTAGGCCTTTTCCAGGTCGATGAAGATAGAGTGAAGCTCTTCTTGTCCTTCTCTATATTTCTCTGCCATAGTTCGTAGGGCAAATATGGGGACCACCGTGCTCCTACTTGGGATAAATCCAACCTGTTCTTAATTAACTGTACCTCACTCCTATTCCCACCATCAACCACCCCTTCCTTCTTAGAGCTTCATAGTGTAACTGAGGAACTTGACATGCGTTCTCCTTTCTACAGGGTTTTTTTCACTCAACTGCTTTTTGAAGTAACACTTCCATCTTCCATCTCATCATGTCAATACTTGTGTCTCCTGCCGCTTTCTTTTTTCATACCCATCTCTGCCCATCACTCTTTCGTCGCCTACTCTTTTCTCACCCATTTATTCCTCCCTCAACAAACAGCCGGTCTTTTCCTGCCAACTTGATAATCATCGCATCAAACTTTCTCCAAAAATCCTCTTTCTCCTCCTCTTCCTACCCAATCTGTCCCAAATCCTTTCCACTTCCACAATTCCTAGTGCAAGGCTTCTCCCCCCCCCCCCGAATTGTGCGTACTCCATTCCTTGCAATGCTGCAGATATGATAGTTCACCTTGTAGCTTCCTCCGATTTCTCTAGTCTTGGACACACAGTAGCTTTATCCGCCCCCTCTCCATCAGATCTGTAACTTGCCTTGTCTTATTAGACTCCACACGTTCAAATATCTTATTCGGATGTTTAATTCCTTCCCCAGATTCGTTTTCTAGACTCATGTTTTAACAACCTTTCCTCCTCCTCTCTGTCTTCTTTGTGTGTTGCGAGGAGGATATCTTCTCCCACTGGCTCCCCAGTGCAAAGACGGTCGCTCTTCACCCGGGCCCTGACTAATCCGATATGAATGTGATAGCAGCCTTGTCAAAGGGCATCTCGAAGGCTATGCATGGCATAGTTTTCCATTCCCTGAGGTGCGAGTTGAACCCGGAAAAATGAGATGTTATATTCCATGTAAGAGGGTATACATGTTAAAAAGAGAGGCATGTCTTTGTAGAATGCTGAACACCAGGCGGGTGCACTCGCATTTAAAAAGTGGTACTCATTCTAATTAAGAATTTTGATAAAGAAACATGATGTAAGTGTCTGGTAGTGCTCTTGGAGGGAGAAACAGAGAGACTTTATGCTCTTCTTTTCTTCTGATATGTTTTCCAAAAAGAACTCTGCTTCTCAGTGAATCACCATTCACTCAGGATGCATGCAGAAAGTCTCCTCGTGACGCATCCTGGGAAACGCTGAGGTCACCATCCTCAATAGGCCAATTTCTGCAACACTCGCGACATATCATCATTTACAGATCTTATTCCTCTGTGATACTACTTTCCAACCTCCAAATGCCTCCACATCAAAGTCATCAACACGGGTTATTGTCAGGACCGGCTCTTGCTGTTGCCTCCTTCAACATTGGAGGATACACAGACGTTTAGGCAAAACTACTATCTCAGACAACACATGATTATGACATTGTGTGCCTCCAGGAGACACACCTGAAGACCTCCAGCAGAAGACCGGACCTACCCGGAATGAAGCTGATTGCTGAGATACGACATAAAAAGTATGGATCTGCCATTTTCACTAGAGACAACCTCAGTGTTGATGCAGTCCACACCACAAACCAACACAACATCGAACTGATCACGGTGTCCCTTCCCAACATACAGATTACCTCTATCTATAACCTGCTGGGTGTAGATTTGTCTGGACTGAACCACCGTCAAGCAGTCTGAGAAAACACAGAATCATCATTGGTGATTTCAACGCCCATAGCACAAGATGGGACTATGCCGAAAATGACAGAGAGGGGGACCTCGTTGAATCTTGGGCACAATCACTTGACCTGACACTAATTCATGACTCAAAGATCCCAAAGTCCTTCCTCAGTGCCAGGTGGAAGCGGGGCTACAATTTCGATCTCTGCTTTGTGACCAACCAACTATCCCATACCGCTCAGAAGGGGGTCTTATCCCCTATTCCCAAATCTCAACACCGACCAATCTCCATCAGGTTATGCGCAGCCCTAAGTATATTAAACATCCCATTCAAACGTAGATTTAATCTACGCAAGGCTGACTGGGAAGGCTTTAGACAAACTCTTGACTTCATGCTAACCGACCTGGGTCCAATTCCACAGAACTACTCAGCTTTCAAACAACGAATGCACAAAGCCGCATGCCTCCACATCCTCCGGGGGTGCCGCACAAAGTACCTTCCTGGCCTTAC
>RDPX01000230.1:90426-162621 GCA_003991215.1 Morbakka virulenta
ACAGCACATGACCTTGCAGTTGGGGCCTGTTTAGGTTTCCCAGTTTAGGTGACCCATTCTGCTTAAAACGGTCTCCGTAGCGAGGCTTCACCCAAGACCTTAGGACTAAGTAACAAAGTAAGAACTCGGTACTCAGCCCTTCAGAACAAGAGATCCACGCTCACGACACCTAGATATGATGCTCCCCCACTACTCCCGCCCGTTAAACAGAAATGCATGATGTGTCAGCCCTTTTGGGACATGCACAACCGGTTAAGGTCAGGCAACTGACTGGCAAGTCTGCGGTTTGAGCGGGAATGTTTGATCTAGCCCATTCATAATTACCAGGCAAAACTAGTTCGTGTACCCCACCAATCAATTAAGATCAGAGGTCATACGTCTTACGACGCTACGCCACTTGCTGACAGCAATAGTCAGTGCCTGGTGTAATTATCAGGGCAATTTGACTACACAGGGCAGGGGGGTCAATGTCCCTTTCCAGCAGTACTAGGCAGTACTAAGTTTAGCCGGCCAATTAAGGCAAGTTCAACTTTTCCCACTGTTCCCGCCAGGTTTACCCAGCTCGTCTAGGGCAGGGGCGCTGCTCCCTGAGGAATTGCCAGGCGACCTGCTGGTCTGGGCACTTTCCGTCTACCCTATTATTACCCTTACCCTTATTATTATAGTTAGAAAGAGTGAAGATGATAGGTTTCAAGTTTGGAGGGATAGATCAGTGGAGACAATTTTGTGTGTGTGTGTGTGTGTGTGTGTGTGTGTGTGTTTTATACAGAATAACATTTTTTTACAACAATGCTAAATAAAATACTAATCAGTAAATCGACATACAAGAATAATTATTGAAGGAATAAGAAAAAAAACAACAATTTCAGTTCATGATTCGGCTCGCAACGACTCTGCACTAATTAAGCCGACATCATCACTTTCCACGAATAGTTTCTTTGCACATTTCGAACCCCTGATGCAGAGTAACTGGCTGCGTAACAGGCTGAAGCTTATGCATGTTCGCATCCACTTTTTAACAATGGAAGCCTCTTCTCCTCTTTTCTCAGCAACCATCTCTGGCAATCGATGATAAGACGATTGACATTCTTTTGACATTCCACCAAAGCATGAGAATACAAGCTGGGTGAAGCTACCTTGATCGACAGTGTTCACGCGTTTGTTGTAAGATCGTTTCTTCGCCATCTCATTTGAGCGATGAGCAGCATCTAGGGTTTGCGACAGGTACACTCTAGCGGTCGGGTTAAACACCTTGACATCCATGTACACTACCTGGCCCTTTGTCCAAAATCCTCTAGCTGCTTCATCTACACGTGCGTCGTTCGTTATGATCGCAGATGGCGGTAACTGTTCTCCAGTCAGTTCTTGAAGTACTGGTTCAATGGACAACACGTCTTTGCAACATTCGGCGAGCATTTCTCCAGTAAAATCACGCAATTCATTGTGTCGAAGTGATATAAATCCACCCTTTCGACAGGAAAGAGCGTGTTCTAATCGAAATGCATCTCCACATGCACAATAAGGTGGTAGTCGTCTTAACGGTATGTTGTATCGGATATACAGCCCATCCCAAAACGATTGTTTATCGAGAAGAAAACCGTATTGCTTTATGGGAAGAGAAGACAGCCAGCTAGACGCACCCTTTTCGAGATTAGCTTCCAAAAATCTCTTAGTAAGTTCATCAGGTAAATTATCTTTCACTGTATTAAGCTTTTCATCATTACGTTTTTGCTTTTGATCACGAAGCGTCTTGTATCTGTCGAGCTGATGATGTTCAACTGATTCGTCGTAAATAGCGTCTTGGGATTTCACTTTCTGAACCATAGCGTTAGTAACCTTTCTTGAATTTTCATATTCATAAACGCATCTTTGGCTTAAGTCTGAAGAGATATTCGGAACAGTTCGCATGACATAAGTAAACTTATGTTGAAATCCAAAGACGAATGCGGTATACGCAGAATGTGGGCATGTTTTGGCTATTGTAGACAGTGTCGATAGCTCTGAGATCCATTCGTTAACGAGACTAGAAACGTATTCCTTCTTAACCGCTTCAGAACCAACTATTGCTCCTAAATGGCGATTGCCGCTGGTAGTCATATTCACTCCTGCGCCCTCGAATTCGCGCGTAGCTTCCTCGAAAACAGACTCCTTCACGATCAGCCAACTTTTACTTGGTTTAGAAAAATATACGATTTTTGGACCATGTGCTGAAATATAATCTCTGATCGATCCGATTCCGGTGAAATCATCAGCAAACGCTATTTTAGATAATAATTGATGGGGTATGTCGGTTGGCGTTGAATATAGCGGTGGTGTAATTCCTATGGCACACATGGCCATCGCAACAGGATCGCCTTGCGTGCTCCCTTCGTTGGACAGTAATTCTTTACCCCCGTCAATAAACGGTCTTGCTGGTGTTTGATAGCAATTAGTGACGTAAGTCGAAAACTCGGGACACAAGATGGAAAGATTATGCAAAGTAACTGTTAGGTTAATAGAGTTAAATGCGTTCGATGCATCTATTTGTAGAATCCCTTGGTTGCAATCATCTTCGAATAAATCAACAGCAGAGTGAACGGCGATTTCACACCCGGATTTTATACCGGCGCACAGTTGTAAATTTCCTGAGGCTTGGATAACGTCATTCCTGACGTTCGTCATAACAGCTTTGCCAACGATTCGGCGTAGGACTTCGCCTATACCAATTGGACGTAACCCGGGATTCTTGTTAAGTGGAATTAGACGACACGAGAGATAAGCCTCTAAACTGACTGGATCGGTAGGATATGCGCAAAGCAGACGGGCAAATTTAGCTATCGAATTTCTGAAATCATCGGAGACATTTCCGAAAATTTTGCTACCAAGAACTCGCCTCCAGTCGTCAGCATCCCACCCCAATACTCCAGCGGCACCTTTTGTTTTAATGCAAGCTTTCAAAATAGCATTCTCGTCGATATATTCATATATTATAGGATTTACAGTTCGTATGGGACCGCTCATCAAAAATATCGTCATTCAAGGGGCTAGAATCAGGGTGTTTTAAACGCAGCTCATTCGTGGTGTTTGCATCTAATGGAAGGAGGCCATTGCATTGCTCTTTTGAAAGTAGCCGCAGCGCACCGTTAATGTTACCCTTTATCATCTGCCTTTGAACAATTCACCGACAGTTTTTGTTGATTTTGTTTTAGTTTTTGTAAGACGACTCTGAATTACGAGACACTCACCAACTAGATTTGAAACTCTCCTATTTTTCCACATCTCAAGCCACCTTTCTAAGGTCGTCCGATTTTCCTTTGCGGAGCTTTTAGGGTTGACTCGTTGCAAAAGTAAGTTGGGTAAAAGCATACGAATTTTCAAAGCAATGTCTTTAAACGGTGAGTTGTTATTCCACATGTCTATATATTTTGTGAGTTCAAATATAAAGCTTTTTCCTATGCTTCCCTTCGGCAATTGAAACAAGTTTTTCCGCCAAACAGTCATTTTATTATACGCATCGCAAATATCNTTCAAAATAGCATTCTCGTCGATATATTCATATATTATAGGATTTACAGTTCGTATGGGACCGCTCATCAAAAATATCGTCATTCAAGGGGCTAGAATCAGGGTGTTTTAAACGCAGCTCATTCGTGGTGTTTGCATCTAATGGAAGGAGGCCATTGCATTGCTCTTTTGAAAGTAGCCGCAGCGCACCGTTAATGTTACCCTTTATCATCTGCCTTTGAAACAATTCACCGACAGTTTTTGTTGATTTTGTTTTGGTTTTTGTGAGACGACTCTGAATTACGAGACACTCACCAACTAGATTTGAAACTCTCCTATTTTTCCACATCTCAAGCCGCCTTTCTAAGGTCGTCCGATTTTCCTTTGCGGAGCTTTTAGGGTTGACTCGTTGCAAAAGTAAGTTGGGTAAAAGCATAAGAATTTTCAAAGCAATGTCTTTAAACGGTGAGTTGTTATTCCACATGTCTATAGATTTTGTGAGTTCAAGTATAAAGATTTTTCCTATGCTTCCCTTCGGCAATTGAAACAAGTTTTTCCGCCAAACAGTCATTTTATTATACGCATCGCAAATATCATCTTTGAATGAGTGATCACTAGTTAACTCTTCAACTTGAGCTGGCGCTGCTTCGGCGATGGTATCAGTACTTACAGAGACGACATATTCTTGTAGCAGTTTACACGTTCTCTGGTGATTTTTCAGCCCAGTTTGACTTTTGCAAACGCGTTGACAGCCACCGCATGAGTAAGCGTACGAGTTCGGGTTCGCTGACATTCCAGTTAGATGGCCTTCTCGGTGTTAAACGGCGATGAAAACAATACCGCACAAACGTAAATCAATGGTAATCCATGAACAAAAACTGCTGAATCTTTTTAAACCACTTGTGTGTCTTTATGCACGTGATTTCCAAAGAATTTTCGTGATTTCTTCAATTGAGATTTTCTTGTTTACTTTTTGCATCCTCCATATTACAGCCGTTATCACTCCATTATTTCTGTGCGTTTTCTTAGGGATTTATTTATAATTTTAATATACAAATATACAAATAATCGGAATTTAGAAATACGTGTATGTCCATCCAGGTCCTTTATCAAATTTAAGGTTACAAAATTACTCATAAATCGAATTGTTCATAAATGAAGTGCAATGTTTATTTTGTTTACAAGAACCATCGAACACAATCCTTACCATCTGTTATTTCTGCTTTCTCCAGTGAAACGTTCAAATACTAAGTACATGAAATGACACCAAATTAGTGGAGACAATGCAACAGGTGGAAAGTAATCGTCAGGATGTTGTTGTTGTTGACCGCACTGAGAAGAGATGGCTGATTGTAGAGTTTGCTGTGCCTTCCGATCAAAATGTGACAGCTAAGGAAGAAGAAAAGGTCACTAAGTATTCTCCCTTGGCCCAACAAATCCAGTAGTTAGTAGTAGTAGTTAGTAGTTAATGGTAGTAAGTAGTAGTTAGCAGTAGTAGGTAGTGGTTAGTAGTAGTAGTTAGTAGTAGTAGTTAGTAGTAGTAGTTAGTAGTAGTAGTAGTAGTAGTAGTAGTAGTAGTAGTAGTAGTAGTAGTAGTAGTAGTAGTAGTAGTAGTAGTAGTAGTAGTAGTAGTAGTGAAAGAGTAGGGTGTTGAGGAGAAAAAATGTCCCAGGATGAAAAGCATTAGTAGAATGTACATCATTACTACAGATAATTTTTTTCTTCTTTCAATTCTCTAAAGCTGTATAATTAAAATGATGGGAAGTTTTTTCTAACTTTAGCAATGAAATTTGTTTTTCAAACTTCAACTCTGATTAGCAAATACATTATTTTATTGTGACATATTTTTCACCGATCCTGCAGATTTCGTGCATTTTTGACAACTTTGAAAGAACAGTGTATGGCCATGCTGAAAATGCAAACGGAAGTGAAATAGTCAAATTATTTATGGCTATGCTCATTAATATGGAAACCTTCATTAAAAAAGTGAGACAAAATGTTCATTTCCTGTTTTTATTTCATGATCAATTTTTAGTTTGCTTACTTATTTCTCATTTACGATATGGGATTAAATTCAGATTGTTATGGTGTTGATATGTATTACCAAACTCACTGGCAAGAAAAGTGTAAAGAGACAATGAAAACCAATAGCTCTTTGGCTTCATAGATGTGGTATTCAGGTTAAAAGTTGACTGAATGAAGAAAAAATTGCATTTATTCCATTTTTTGGCATAGACGAGTTGGAAGTCAAGGAGAGCTATATGTTAGTCATGTTCTTCGCCGTCTCATCGTTGTTGACGTTTATCTTACGAGAAACTGCCTTAATAAGTAGTTACAATACAAAGTTGATGCTTTTAATCAGTAAGCTAGCTCAGTGGGTAGAGATCGAGAGTTGTGAAAGTGGTGAGATCTTGCCCCATGTAAAGGGTTCTTATTTTCCCCGTTTCTCTATACAATTTAAAAGACCATTAAACCTTTCAAGCCGGAGGTCCATGAAGCAATTCTCTTCTTGTTCCGTTTTGATTTTGTAAAGTTCCTGGAATGCTCATCTGTTTAGGGTGCTCAACACCGTTGAAAGCTCCAAAAATCGTAAATTTGTGTGATTGAGTTTGCTTTAGCTAGAGAATCCCTGCGATGCAATGCTCCATTGTAATATGACTATTGAAGTGCCTTAGTCAGGTATATTATTTATTACTGCTTTAAGCCTGTAGCTATTAGTAATTTTTTTGTCATTTGTGATGAACGCCCTTGTTGCGATATTCTTCGCTGTATTTAATTTTTTGTGTATGTCAAAATATGGGTTTATAATGTCAATATTGTTCTGTCGTCCTTACTGCACTCCTTTTGACGTTAAAGATTCTTATTTTTCTGCCTCTTTCATAATCAAAACCATGCTTCAATAAAAAAGAATTATAGTTGTAAAAGCGTTTTGAAGCTACAGTAATTGTGGTCAACACTTTTAATTCCCAATACCAGTTTCTCAATACAGAATCTGCCCTTTGACATCTTATCAGAGAAGAGCTTTAAATGGGGTTTTACAGCTCAAAGGAGATTATATTTTTCTATCGTTTATAGATGGGTAAAAACGCCTCCAAATTAATAAAAACATATGTTGGGTGCCCAGTCATCAAGAGTTGTAAAACAAACTGCTTATTAGACGAATTGGATGCTATAATCCTGTTTGTTGTGTAATTAAATAATCATTAGCTCTTGTTGCTTTAGTTATTACATGCTACTTGTTAGACGTATGGAAAAGACCCACTTATTTTGATGCAGAAAAAATTCCCCACTTGTGAACGGATGTGAAAATTTTGACAATTTCGTATCTTTCCGTACTATTAGGGTATTTGGGGGCTGTTTAGTTTAAAGATTATTAACGTAGTATTTTGTAGCCTAATATCTTTCATGTAATGATACCCCTGGTCTTTTCCAGGTTTCAGCCCCCTTATGTTAAGTTTAAGTAAAATAGTTGAACTTCTGGTTCTCAAAATGATTGAACTTCTACATCCCGTAATGATTACTGTAAACTTCTGAAGTAAAAATAGCCAAGCATATTAAAATAGCACACATGGTTTAACTTCGTTACATAACCTCCCTTTCCCCTCCCTCTATTCCAAGGAAATCCATTCTTGTCACTGACTGGTTTAGAACTGTTTGTATTTCTTACGATTATTTACAGTGTTTGTTATGTTTTACTGTTGTATAAGAATGATAAAGTGATTGTTGCTAGGATTCAAGAATATGCAGGGAACCTCGTGGTCAGCATAAAATATACAATGTAAGGCAAAATAAAAATGACTGTCGAAATCAGTAGAAGGAATCATCAATTGCCAAGGTATATTCGCGTAAGAAAATAGGCTTTTTTTCCTCTTCCCCGATTTTCCTGATTTCTGCGATTTGCACCAAATTGTTACGACTGTTTAAATTCCACCTTATCTTTTAAATTTTCAGTCTTCAAGTCATTCGAAGTGGGCGCCTTGGACAATGTTTTCGCATTATCTGAATACACTTTTTCATAACACCGAAATCGAAAGACAGGATAACCCCACTGTAATAGTACAAAATCACGTTCTATGCCATTTTAATTCACTACATATACAGATTGTTGGCTTAGACAATAAGCTGTGTAATAATATGAACGTAAAATTTGCGTTTTGAAAGACGGAAGACGGAAAGAAAAAGAGCTACCAAAATCAGGTTTTCAGGTCTCTCTTAGGTTGCCTTGTATTGCAGTGCATTTTGAAGATGCGCAAATAGTTCACTCATGTTTGCTTAAAATGTTAAGGCTTCCGATATTTTTTATAAATAAGCAAGTGCACTATACAATTACATGAAGTCCTCAAAAATTTCATTGAGAAATTTTAACTCATGGATCATACGCCACTTTGTTATTCTTAATGACACTTCGAATAGGCATTTTTCTTCCATATTACTATACTTTTTCTTACCTATAATGACGATCTAATGTAGTGAGAAGGGAGTTTCTGTTTTACGTCATAAATTTTGGTATCTATTGACAATGCATTTAAATATTAAACTTTTTTTAGTGTTCTTGTATTGCAGGAGAATAAACCTCGTGAATAGACGGAGTGTGTTTTAACGAGGACAAGTCAGTGACTTTTAAATTCTAAATATTCAGCTGGCATAAACACTTTGCTAGATAATTTCTATTTCCTATTTTATAACATGTTTGTATGACCTAAACTTTATGTATATGCTATCAACTCTTTGAGTTAATAATCTTTAATCAACACTCTTTAGTATTGCATCATACCATTTTTAGATTTACATTTACTTCACTGATTTTTATTTTACTTGTTTATATTGATGAAACCATTGAATATTCTGAAACATTTACAGATGAGTATTTGTTATGTGTGTGTGTGTGTGTGTGAAAAAGCTTTTTAGAGAGTAATGTCGGATGCACCTATCGCCGTCCACTCATTGCTATCACAGTGTTAAACACATACCACTGAAAATGATAATTAACATTCGAAACCTGTTTTCTCTTGGAAACTGAGGAAAAGGCGTTATGGAGAAAAGATTTTGAAGCAGCTATATGAAATTGTTTGGTACAAAGTACATACAAACACCATACCCTCTCCTGGCCTCTTAATTCATGGTTGAAGTATGTAATTTAACACAGTTGCTAAGTAAAATCAAGCACAGTTTTGCGACAAACATTTTGACAAAATATGTTCTGGACGGACCGAGAATTCTAAGTAATTAAATGCCTCATTTAGGGAGTAGAATATTATCAGTTATGTAAAAGGAGACTTAGGCCATTAACTAGTTACATTAGTGTATATTAGTGAGTACCATTTTCCTGTTTTGTGTTTAAAAGGTAAGGTCGCCACTTGTAAGATATTTTTTTATTTTCTATTGACTTACCTCGTTTCTTTTTCGTAGTTTGATGAGAATATGATCACCATTACTGGTTTGGAATTAATCCGCAATTTGGTTTCAGATATTATTCAATTTCTGTTGTTACCACAAGTAGGAAAGATACAGATAGACAGCTCACTGCCATATACTTATTTGAACCACACTAATAAAAATAGATGCAAAATCGCATGCTTTAAACTGGCGATAACTATACTGAAAACACCTTTTGAACAAGGTAAGATTTTTAACTTATGATCTTACCATCATGTTATTTGCTTTTCCCAATTTGCAGAATACGGAAGTACAACCAAGTGAAGTTAATCCAGAAAACAAAATTTTGTTCAGGGAATTATTCTGGTATTTTTCAGGTAGGGAGAGCGTAGTGCTGTGTGGATATGATTTCAAAACAATCATTAAAAGAAAAGGAAGAGCTATATAAGGAAAATGGCACTTTAGCTTGAAAGAAGAAGTTTAAAAAAATTTGGAATGAAAGTCGTTGGACCTTAAGTTGCCTCCTTCAGTGGAGACCCACTCTCTGGTAGCCTTTAGAATAGAATTTATATATTAAACGGTATATTCCTGTGTAACAAAATTAAATCAACAGTGGAAAAATATGAGTTTTTCTTGTTTGCTATTAAATGCCACCTCTGTCTTGACAATTGCAACAGGGAGACTACGACGACCCCTCTAATAGCTTGACTCCTACTACCAGAGTCACCACAGTATATTCCAGTGACCAGGTAGACCTTAGTCAACTGAAGCAAAAATACGGAGATTATCAATATTTGTTCATACTCTACCAATGTTTTATTGCACCCAGTGTAAACGATATTGCCCCCTTTTTCAGAAAACAAAGTTTTTCCTTTTCATGGACTCAGCAAGAGCTCATATTAGCAACGAAGCTGATCAAGCTTTAGACGGCACTAACACAAAGAATAAGATCGTAAGTGGAGTTTGATGCCATTTCTTAATTTTCTAGGCACAGATATAAGTAAACCGTTAAAGAATAGCTTCCGAAAAAAATGGTATAAATGAATAACTGATGGCGAAGATCAACACTGCCTCCGGTAAACGAAGGAGAGCGTTGTGCGAGATGTTTGTTCAATGGATCTATGATGTCCAGCGAGAAGTAATTTCCTATGACGCGATTCAGAAAAGTTTCAGGGAAAACGGCTATATTGGATGTGATTCCATCGTTTTTCTTTTGTACGTTTACATGATGCGATGGTCAACAGAAAAAATTCAGCAGAGTTAAGTGCCCTAATAAACGAATTCCCAGTTCACTTGGAGGAAAAGGAAAGGAATGAAATACCTGTAGAAAAGGACCTTAACGAACCTGGACAAAGCCCTAACGATAGCGATGACTATGAAAGAGATGACAAAGACGTTGAGATAGAAATTATGTAAAACATGATTTTGCTGGAAGAAATCACTTCAGTCTCAGTAACATACCGTTTGCCACATAATTATAAGAAAATTTTTGGTTCATGGGCCTAAACCCAGGTCACTTTTCCTAATTTTAAAAGAACCCAAGAAAACATAACAACCCCCTTTTGGCCTAGAGGCAAAAAACCGAGGTAATTCAGTATTATAGCCAATTGAAATTTTCCAGTAATATATTCTAAATTATTCCCACTGTGAATTTTTTCCAAGCAAAGACAATTTTTAGTAGGGGTTATTAAACAAATTAGGTAATAGCAGTTTCCTAACAAGTTTTTGTACCAATGTAACCGCTGTTGTAGTTTTACAGTAGCCTTTTAGAATAGTATTTTAGAAAATGCAAAATTAGACTCGAAATTGAAATAAGACGGCGTTGACGAGTACTATTCCTTTTGTTGGTTTTGAAAACCCAGGATGTGTACCGAAGTGAATTTGACCATGGTTTTTATATCTAGAAGAAAGTTAGACATCATTAAAGGGAGATGCTTTCATAGTTGTGCATTAAATCATAATTAAAACTATTTTCAATCGTAGTTGTAAATTGAAACAGTGTTGAGAGCTGAAACTCTAGCAGAATTGTTCAATACAATTTTGTTTTGTTTTTCAAATAAACAATTCGTGCTACAAAACTTAAATATGGTAATTAAAATCACATTCGTTTTCGTGGAAACCTTTTCGCTGACACTGGGTCCGATTGTGGCTAATATTTTTGTACTCAGTTATGAAAAGACCAACTTTTTGAGTGTACAAAAATGTAAATGCTCTTATATATTATAGATTCGCAAATGACACAAAAAGATAGTGCAAAAATGTACGCAACACTGTTAATTGGGATTCAGTTATAGCACAACATCTGCTACTAAACCGAAAATGGATTGACAATTTCGAGGTAAAACAGTTCATGGGGATTGACAGAGCTAGGTTTGCGTTCCATTTGGGAGGACCCAAAGCAATTCATATTCCACTTTTGTCATCTGCTCTTTGTAGACAAATAGCATTTTTGTATGACCTTTAGTTGTTTTAGAGTTTCTCGACCCTCACTTGATTTTCTGTTTTTTTAAAACCCATTTGACTCGTATTCTGTCGACTTGGTTCGGTGGGGGTACGAAAAACTTTTCGGCGAAATGAACGTAATTTTAATCCAGCTATTTTGTTTCTGTCAAATTCTGGTCATTTTTTGTCTGCTTTTTTCAGACTGTCAGTAGTTTTAAATATTTCTTTCTTTGACTGCTTCATTTGAAGTATAATTCAAAATTGTTATATGACAAATATAGTCTGTCTCAAGAAGCATTGCGAAACTTTCCAAAAATTTTATTGTTAGTTTTATTACTCATAAAAAAGGCTGCAAAATGTTGATTTAGCAGTTCTTTAATGGGTCTTTATTCAGTTACATGGACGCCAGATTAAAACTGTTGCGTACATTGATTTCTTTTCTGTATTTTCTTTACAATTATAAACAGTCGTGGAAGACGATATCATCATATCCTTTTGGTCTGCTGTTTGTGTTCACCCAGGAACACCATTTTTCCCGAAGGTAATAATTTCTCCTATTGAAATACATTTTTCTACAACTCAATACACAAATTAAATGTCTAGTTTTTACTGAAAATGGTGAACAGGCTATTAGAATTTTTACAACCCCTCATGTTTTGAATGGAACTGCATACAATGGCATAGTTGTGTATTTTCCCACCCTTTTATATCACTTTTAAAAGAAGTTAGTTAATGTACATTTATGTGAAAACAATCATTAGCGCATCAGTAGTACGACGTCTTTCAAACGATCGAAGGAAAGAAAAGCCCATTATGTTGTTAGAAAAGCTGAAGACTTTAGTTCAAGACATTATGCCCATGGGATTGTTTACAACCAACAATTTCTTATACGTTTAACTGTTTGTCCCAGACATTGGACTGTTTTGATTTAATTCATAATTATTTTCTTCTTGGATCTATTCAAATCATAAAACCCTCCTTTGCGAGCATTAGAGGGAAAATTCTTCTGCACGCATACACAAATTGAAATACACATACACAAAAGTTTATCATACATGAAAAGTTTATAATACAATACCTTCTCTGTTATACGAAGATGCTGAACTCGAAGATTCAAGGGATCTTTTGGATAATACAAAATACTTGATAATATGATTTATCTTTTTGTGTGACACTGGAACTGCTATATTCTCAGATGGAAGCACTTCCGAAAAGGCATTTGTATCTTGTCATTTGAAATAAACCTACGCAAAATAAATTGAGAGATGACTTTACTTCAGAGATGGTGTATTTCAGGGGCACACGACCGAGAGAAAGGGTCCTCAAAGGGAGGGACTTTTGAAGCGATTCGTATGTCTTGCTGCCCATGGTGTATTGTGTGCTTTCTGCCTATCTTTATTTTTTTTTGTCCCCTCAGGTCGGTCGTTTTATTTCCACTGTTTTTCAGGGGTACTATCAATGAAGAACCAAGTATTGTCAAAGGGGAAAGAGGAAAATTCCAAATTGGCATTCCTATTTCCCGTGCTGTTGATTTTCTGATTATCATAATATATTTTTTTGAAGTTGAATTTACCTTAAAGGCTATTATTTTTAACACGATGTATGGAGGACAACTGTTACTGAAATTCTGGAGACTCAAGACCACCAGAGAACCAAAAAGATGAACGTGTAGTATGTGAATTAGAAAATGCAAGATTTCTTGGACATGGTAAACAAAAGCAAGAGCCGGTGTTTTGTTAAAGCAGTTTTTTTTCTTTGGAGAAGTGATGCTCTTTCCAGCTTCTCTGTATGAATTACAGGCAAACAAGTGACCCTTGATTGCAAGGATGATATGTAAGGTTCATGTGCGCTACGACATGGGAGACAATATACTTCCTTAACTATTAAAACAGAATCATTGGCAAAATCGCTTGTATGTGGTCGTATTTTCTTGCCTTTCTTTCTTTTCATGTCAGTCAGCACAGTACTGTTGACCGGAGAAGACAGGGACACTATACATGACTAGTTATGGTCACTCGTTGACAGTACAATTAACCAGTTGGATCATGATCATAATACACATACACATTTTGTCCTCGATCGATCGAACCATTTTCCTAAGAAGGTTGTTATTCCGAGGGCATTTGTTCCGTCGAGAAAAGAAATTTGATTTGTAGTAACGAAAGTTATAGCGAGGGTTCGTTGTATAGTAAGTATTTGCAATAATTGTTATGTTGGGGAGTCCAAAAGACCGGACTTTAAGTCCGTAATGGCGGGAACTTCCTAATAAGGAGAGTTCATAATAGTGGAATTTCACTGTACCTTACATTTCGTATGTTGTACAAGAAAATGAGGCCATATGGAAACTGTTCACAGATTATGAAAAAGGCACTTTAGCATCGGAGTTGTAAAATAACCTGTTTGTAACTTGATATTCTTGCATAATCTTGCTGCTGCTTCTCAGCCTTTGACTCATTGGTGGTATTGGGCTTTTCTCAGTCTTTTCTATGGGTATTCGTATGCGAAGTGTTCTGATGAGCTTTCCCTGTTGGTTCCACCTCAATTCGTTGTATCTGGTGTGACTCATTTCTCTCAACATCTTCATCCTCGTGCACTTGTTGACCCTCCTTGTAAGGAATCTTTCTAAGATTGTAGTTATTTTGGACTGCAACGTTATAGAACTCTGGATTCTGGGTGCTTTCTTGCATCTCATGACTTGAATATTTTAAGTCTCAGGTTAACTCAACTTTTGGCTTGACCTTCTTTTTTTTTCATTTTTTGTTTGAGTTTTTTTCTGTCATTTTTTTTCAGAATTTCATACATTTAGTGGTTTTATGCTTTGTTTGGTTCTTAACCATTAAAAAAACTCGCACCGAATTATTGTAGAACACCGAAAAGGTAAATGAACATGAAGCTGGTGCATAAAATGTACATACTGATAGGCATTTAATAAACATGTTTCTATAACACTGGCAACATACAAGGCAGCCAGTGAACAAGAAAATGACAAGATGTTTTTTGAAATATTGATTTACTTTCTTGTATATTTGACAAGACGAACATGTTTCTAGGACTGCATCGGAAATGTTTACAAGCTAGCCTCGTTTTTGTATTGCCATCGCGACGCAACCACTCTAACAAAGTGACTAAAACAGGGTGACCTTTATTAGTATTTTGCTAACAAAAATCTTCGATTGAAGTCCCTCTGCTTTTTTTCTATTTTTGGATTATTTAATTTGAATTGCTTAAGGTTCAATATTATAATATTGTGTGCGTTATTTACCCACTGAAGAGTTTTTGCCAAAGCTGAAGTATTACAAAGATACCCAGAACCTTAAGAGCATCAGTAATTTCTGTGGAACTTGAGGTTTTTATCTCCAGAACCCCTTAGCTCCAAGTTATTAAATCTCACCTCATATATGACGTCATGTTTAACAGCACACAGTCAATATTGCAAAATTTCTGTAAACCCTTTTTGTAATTATGGTATTTATAAATGGTAGAAGACTGAAAAATGGCAGAGCAACGAATAATATTTGTAATTCTGTGCTGCTTTAGTAGTTCAGAAGATCCCGTTGAAAGATACAACTATAAACCTTCCTTCTTGAGCGTTCTTGCGTTATGACAGAACGCAATACTTTCTTGTTACCAAACCTCATTAGGGTTATTTTATTTTTCAATACGTTAAATCTTAAAGGACACACTTAAATGTGTCCTTTGAGTTTTTGAGGCTGTCAGTTATGGTTATGGTGCACTTGTATGTCTGTGTTTGTGTGTGTTGCGGAGATATGGTGGACAACTATTAGAAACACTTTTTGATAAACAAATAGGTGGTCAACCTATTTCATATCGGACAGGTACGAAACTCAGATTTTTTCATTATGTATATCGAAAAACGGGTGAAACCTTTGGGACAACAACTGGATTCAAACCTTCCTATGTATTTGATGGCTCTCTGCTGCCTCTACCAAATAAGCTATCGTCACCACCATCTTAATGAGATTCATTTTATTTCCCTTTAATTTACAACTTCTCAGTTTGGTTTTTTGTCAATATATGCAGCTTTACACATACACACATATATATATACACACACATATATATATATATATAGATAGATATATAGATATATGCATCCTTCACTTTCTATTGCTGGCTCCACGAGGTCATTGTATTTCACAGTAGATATATTGTGTACATCTTATATGAAGTACACATGTGCGTGTACGAACACAAGTATATTTTTGCCCCTAGGTGATTATGTCATTTAATTCGGCTTGAAGGGAATTTTATTATGTTTCTTGTTTTTCAGATTTTCTCCATTTGTCGCCAGTTACTACCACTAACGTGCAAAAGAGGACTCTTGACCGACGCCACTGAATCAGCGAAAAAAAAGTTAAAGACAAGTGAAGAAATTGACCGTACAAAAGATTTGTTGAAAATAATTGGAAATGTTGTTTCTGTTGGAATTCGGAATGAAGATTGGGGTGTCAGGGATGATGCTCTTGAACTAACGGGAGAGATCCTTATTTATCTTTCTGGTAAGTGCTTCAGTGCACCGTTTAGTAATGTGCTATTAATGTTACCAACTAGAGTATTGGTAGATGAAGACGCATTGCTTTTGGTGATCTTCCTGTATGTCTGATGCATTACTGTATCTGACTTGCATTGCTTTCCTCTGTTTCATTACATTGCCAATTCCTTCGATTACTGAAATGTGATTTTTGGTTCCCCTTAACTTTTTTGTCTATGCAAGAACACCAGATGTAACCAGAGGATCAACTGATAACTACCATCCTCAGGTGGCTCACTAGGTGAATGAGCACAAGTGCATAACTTATACAGTAGAATTATTTTTATTATTATTTTTATTTTTATTATTATGGATTATTTTGGGATAAAATAAAGGACTGTTTTCGCCAGAATCGCCTCAGTAGAGGTATATTGCTGCAGAAAAACCGTTTCAGTCCTTGATTGACCCTCATCCAGGCCTTGATGTTCAGGGATAGCTCTGCTGATGTAGGTGAGTTGATACTAAGGAAGAGAGACAAACGCCTCCCCATCACATTGACTAGTGATCATTTATTTGCCAACAAGCGTATGGTATGCTTTATTTATGTTAATTATAACTTTAGTACTCATGACATGAGAGCGTCCCTGGTGATTTAACACCGTAATCAAATATCGGAACATTAAATAGTGAGATTAACCCCAAGTCTTTTTCTGTAATACAAAGCTTAGTTCATTACGTGTTTCTGAAAAATCGGATAGTTTTTACCTTTCATTTCCAAATTTAATGTTTAGTTTTCTCAATTGTAGGACCATTTTAGGTTAAAACGACTGAACTAGAAAAATTATATGTGTACAGCTGTAAATTGACATCCTTTAAAACTTCCGTTCTCGCAGGTTTTTTGTGCACAGAGTCATTTGCAGTTAAAAGATATAAAACATTGGGGTGCGTTGAAATTTAATGACATTTGTTCAACCTGATCAACGAAGCACAATCCTCACAGAAATCCATTTTTCATCGCTACGTTCTTCTCTGTTATGCATTAGCTTAACAGTTCGTACTATTGTCTGAAAAGCCTGAAACTTTGTATCAAACTTACTTAAGAGGGTACAACGCCATAATTAAGTGAAAATCAAAATGCCATTTTAAATATGTCTAATAATTATCTTGTATTTGAAGTACAGTTTGATTAATTTGTAACAAATTTATTAAGCTTGTAAAGGAAAATGCTCCCATACAAGAACAAAAGCGCCCTTGACATCTTTGCGCGTTTAAAATGGATGACAATTTAAGTACTTTCCTGGGCTGTATTTGAAATGAGGATCTTTTAGAGATTCTCCTTAGCAAAAGGAATAAGAACCAAATTATGTGTAGACGGGGGTAAAAATTATTAGGCTCAATTCCTCTTGAAGCCCATAAAGTGCTTTTTATTAAAATTCCAGTTGAAATTGGTTGGTGACGGCCAGTAGAGAGAGATAGACACGAATATATGTACTCACTCCCCTTATCTTGCAAAATTTTTGTAACTTAGTCTAACCTACACATATTGTGACAGTATATGTAAGTTCTATGACAAACTGGTAGTAGGTGAACAATCAACATACCAAAGTATGTTTAATCCTCCACAGTCCTCCACAGATATTGCTTTCATTGCTTCCCAAACCCGTTGATTGTTACNGTCTACACATAATTTGGTTCTTATTCTTTTTGCTAAGGACGGAGGCAAAAATTATTAGGCTCAATTCCTCTTGAAGCCCATAAAGTGCTTTTTATTAAAATTCCAGTTGAAATTAGTTGGTGACGGCCAGTAGAGAGAGATAGACACGAATATATGTACTCACTCCCCTTATCTTGCAAAATTTTGTAACTTAGTCTAACATATTGTGACAATATATGTAAGTTCCATGACAAACTGGTAGTAGGTGAACAATCAACATACCAAAGTATGTTTAATCCTCCACAGTCCTCCACAGATATTGCTTTCATTGGTTTTCAAACCCGTTGATTGTTACATCCAGTGCTCTGCCAATTTTTAACACATCCCTGGAATTGGCAGATTTAAGCGATAATGAAGCACTGTTTCGCTTATGGGCTGGTGTATTTAAGTTCCCCTTTAAAGTTTCGGAAAATCCTGAGAAGTTGAATCACTGTTAACTTGGCAAGATTTGCCTTTACTAAAGCATCTAAATACATTCTCATCGAGGAACGCAGGATTGTATTGCTTTCTTCCCTGGGTTCAAGCAAGTTGCTCTTATGGATTCCACTGCCTCCTGCTATCAGTTTACTTGTTTTATCGCCTCCAGGTTACTATTACCAAGCGTAAACTTTATAACTTTATTTTTCTCCACGGTTTTATTTAATTTTGAACCCCCTGTAGGTAAATTTTCGGTATCCTTTAGCGTATTTTCTTTTATTCGCGGAGTTGTTAATTATCTCTTCCTGTGTTTTTGTTTATTTTTTTATTCTTCAATATTTCCTTCAGCAGTTTATTTCAGACGTGTGACATCAGTGTTATCCTTGGTAAAATAACTAGTGAAGTTATTTTATTACTAGTGAAAACATCAGTTAAATGGCAAAACTTTTAATACATATATATTCCAGATTCAGATGTAAACTTTTTATACGGTTTTGGCCACTCGCCTCAGTCTTCACTCATTTATCTTCACATTTTGACAGTCAATGTAAGTGACACAATTCAGTTAATTGAATTGCTTTTTTAATTGAATTGGTCTTAGTGTTATTGTGTACGTCAGATGATAAATATGAATTTTTCTTGCCTTTAAGACGAGAACTTAAGTGTATTGGAAGGTGCTTTAAAAATGGAATGTTGGAGTCAAAGCCTGAAGAAGATATGGGTCCTTTTTGGCAGTGATAACAGCTTCGTTAAGGCTGCAGTTGTGGATTTTTTTACTAAAACTCATACTAGAAAAATATTGTGGGATTTGCTGTTAGGGTTATGGATGGTCTCAGAGGTACGTATTCTGCTGCTTTTATCAGACCTGTTTGAAAATGATACCTGCAAAGTTCATTTTGTGTCCTTGTACAAAATAATGGATTGGATAGGGTTTTTATTATACATTCGTTTATTCGGTATTTTTTTATTTTCTCCTGTTTGTGAATGTTATTCACTTGGGGAACGGGATGATTCTTTTGTCAAGATTTAGGTAATTTCCATTCACACACAGGAGACCCATATATCATGCCAGTACCTGATATGTACACGGTTGCATACCGTAATGTAGTTATTTAACATTAGCTATATTAACTCGATTATGTGGTTTGGTGATATAATTTTTATTATAGCTTTAACCCAGAGAAAATTCAGGAAAACGATAGGAAAAGCTAACGATCAAAATGGACGAAATTGCGGTATTCAAGCTCTGTACCACTAATCCTTTACATGAACTTATCTTAATAAAGGACTTCTTGAAGACATTTTCAAACCTTAAATAATTTACACCCCCAAATCAGTTATACTAGTGAAATTTGTAAGAGTAGACTCGTATTTTTGAACACATAGTGAGGCAAATCTCAGGTAGATATTTTGTAGACTTTGTAGACTTTTACTTATAAATATACCCTACATGAAGTTCAGCTCCTTTCACCAATCCGTCGTATATGGCCAGAGGAAGTTTTGGAACTGTGAAGCTGTGGACATTTTAGCTGCAGTTGATTGAATTTGCAAAGGAAGAGAAAATTAATCATAGATTTGAAGATTTTTAGATTAAATTGCTACAAAAAATTTTTCGAGTCTGAAAAAGTATTGACAAGAATTAAAGGACAAAATTCATGAAGGAGAGTAGAGATATTTGAGTATGTGTATAGTCCTTACACAGCTTCACCGTTACAAATCTATGTTCAGCTTCGTGAAGCTGAACATAGATTTGCTATGAATTATTTTTGCCAGACCCTGCCCAAATTGTAATACATAATAGTCTTGAGAAAACGAAACAAAATTTTTACAAGATTTTCTGTAAGAAATGTAACATTGTATTTAGGAAATGTAACATTGTATTTATTGGAAGTCAAAGAAGATGCTTGAATAATGACTCAAAGAACAATCACGTGTAGTTAAAAAGGAGAACGTGCAAACTGCCCAAGTCTGAAAGCTGACCCTTTTTTAACACAAAGGAAAAGTTGTTAGCAGATTGTGAATAGAACTAGACCGTTCATACAGGCAAGTGTTCGAGTTGGGCTTTTCTGATGAGATTACTATTTTCATTGTTCTGTTGTTTGTATGATCATCACATTCATCATTCTTGCGATTCAAAGAATCTTTTGAATCCCATCCAGGAATCACATATCCAACGCCGCAATTCTACTTTAGTGGGCCAAGCTGGTCCATACTCAGTGTCGTATAGCATGATCAGTCGGATGTAGCAGAAAATAACTTGCACTTGTATTTTCAACGTGAGCTTCTGGTTACACAGAATACACTTCAAATGGTTACCAGCTTTGAAAACGAAAAATCTATGGGTGGATATGATGCCACCAATTCTTATTGTTGTAGGAGGCCTCCAGCGACGAGTAGGTCTACAAAGTTTAAATAGCTTAAAACAAATCCTCATTAACACAGAAGATGTTACATTACAAAAGATATTTTTAGAGAAATTTGCCCTTCAAAGGCTTCCCCCCCCCCCCTTTTTTTTGGACAAGGTCCACCAAGTATTCTGAGTCTTTGCATGTTTTTCTACCGTTATACCAATGGCCTGTACAAATATCTCTTTTTTCCCATGACTGCAATAATGTGTAACTTAGTGCCCCATTTTTGAGTGTCTACCCCAGTTTAAAGGCCCACTAAAGTTTAGCTTAAAAACTAAGCCATCATTTGCAAAAATGTATAAATTTAAAAAATCCGTGTCAAAATTTTTTTGTAATAAGAACAAAAAATCCGACTTTGTGAAAAAAGGAGTTTTAACGTTCATAGTTATATTATCCACGTTAGTAAATTAAGAGAGCAATTTGAATATTTTTGTCCTGTTTTAACATGAATTTTCTTTAATTTTGTAGAATGAACTTTTACAGAGGACTATAGAGACCATGAAATGTGAACCAGAAGCCTTTCCACGTCGTGCAGCGGTAAGGCTATTCCGATCTTGGATTAGCAGCAAAATTCACTGGATTTCAGAAACTGCAGAGATATGCGCCAGTTGCAACAAAAAATTTGGCATTACAATAACTGTCAAGAACTTGATCATGTCTGCCTTGGAAAGCTCTCTTAATGATTTTGATTGGGAAGTCCGACAAGGTGGCGTAATGTGCATTGAACATTTGCTCTATTTACCTAAACAGCAGGAATTAAGAACTGATACTCCATTAGAGACGGGAGAAACAGTTTTCGATGAAAAGAATCAATTAAATAAAAAGGATAAGATGCACCTGCATGATTGTTCTATTGGGTTACTGAGTGAAAGGCTACATTTTTTTAATCATTTAAAGTTGACATCATGGTTAGAAAATGCAGCAAATGACTATGATATCCAGGTAAGTTGCACAGCTGCAAAGGTTTCCCGAGTATTTTGTCGCCTAATTGACGAGTTTCTCGGGACAATTCCTGCTAGTGTGAATGGAACTTATTATTTCTTGGATTACAAGGAGTTTTTGCCATGTGAAGAAACATTCAGAGCCCTACTACATGTGAGAAAAACAGCAACAGGCACTTTTGATAAGGCAGAAGAAAATAATAGTCTAGCAAAAGTGAGAACTTTAACATCTTTTTTGACGGATGTAGTTGCCGCGGCAGAACCGACCAAGGATAATTTATTAGATTGTTATTAAAACACATCAGTTGTACTTATAAAATCCATAATGGTGTAACAAACTCTCCTCTTAACTTTTCTTACCAAAAGTACGCCTTGTAGTTAGTTTTGTTAACCCTCAGTGCAAATTTTATGTTTGTTGACAATTTTCTGTGCCTACTTTGTACAGCCATAGGCGGGCCTTGAAGCCGCCTTACGCCGCATCCCCTTGCTATCGGATGGGAAGCCCCACCCAATTTGGAGGTCACTCCGAATAAGGAGTCACGGGCCAGCAGAAAACCTGGAATGAAGGTTGCAAGTTGCCAATCCCACCACCGGTCAAACTTTCCTGAACTTGAACCGAGCTATGGAAACCTCTCGGAGGTACTGAAATGGACAACGATCAGAATTAATTCACTTCGGTTGGCAGGAGGTTACTTCACAAGAGGCGCGTGGCGAAAGCAAACTAAAGCTGCGAAGAAGGTGGTAACCTCCACGATATATTTACCACCAGGACCAATGTAAAAGTAGCTACGTGGGACGTAGCCAAGAATACGTCTACTACTTCCAAAAGAAATGTAAGATTTAGCATTGATATCCTGGCATTACAATAAGCAAGATGAAATGTCTTAGGAAACACGAAATGAACTACAGCTGGGTCAATATTTCACTCGAGGCATACAGAAGAAAATGCTGTGTACACAGGAGTGGCATTTATCATATCAAGGAATCCAATATAAACACGTTGAATGGCACCTAATTTCAAAAAGATTTAGCTGAAAAGATAATTTGTATAATGATAGCAAGAGGTATAGGAGATATGAAACAAACGACGGTCAAGATAAATCAGAGAAAGAACTATAGGCACACAAGGACATGGGGAAATAAACGAGAATTGATAACTTTTTTTGGTAATTTTAGTGGTGAGTTTTAATAAGAGGCAATGTATACCCATACAAGTAATGCTATAAAGCAAAAAAAATGCCAGGAGAAATACGGGGATTCAAGCAAACCACATGACAGTTTCAAGGAATTGATGAATGACTATGACAGATAACAAATAAAGAGAGCTGCAGATACAGTAACATTTCGCTGTTATTCAGAGGAGACATTTAAAGTGACCTGGCTTAAAACACGACAGCAAAGCAACAAAAGGAACTTCAAAATGTGGTTTAAGCCCCATAAAATTCAGATGAGAAGCACCAGTATCAGACAACATACAGGCATTATTAAAAGCAGACGTCCACACTCCTACGAAGATATTATACTACTACTTCACTTGATAAAAGATTTGTGGAGAGAAAATTATACTTTTGGAATAACGTGAAGCCCTTTAAGTCAAAGTATCAAAGAAAAGAAACCTAAGTTTGTGAACGTTACACAGGTATTTACACCAAGTAAAGTACAGAGAAAAAAAAATGCTAGAGAGATTGAAACAAACAGGAAAGAAGCTCGGGCGTGACTAAGCAGGGTCTGGAAAAAGCCTTGATACAATGACCAGGTTACAGCGCCAATGATAATCTAGAGCAGTCCTAAGAATAACAGGTAGGCCAAATAGAATTCATCAGCTTTACTTTCAGCTTATATGAAGGAATTACCTGCCGAGTAACACATGGCAGCAAACGTAAGACACATTTAGTGTGAAGTCAGAAGTGCAGGAAGGGTGCATCCTGTCGCAACAGCATTCTTTCTGAAAATGAACTATTTTAGGGGAACAGTCACAAAAAAACAGATATTCACTAAACCTTAACAAGCTACCTAGAAATTGGACTATGTGGACGACATTTACCCACTATTACAACAAGATGGAAACAGCATTCGGGTACAAGACCATGAATAGATAAAATGGGTGCATTTAAATATGTAGAAATTATGACGGAAGTTGAAAGAGCAAAGAGGGATGTAAAACAGAGTTTAGGAAAAGCTCAACGAGGTTTCATTATGCCCAGACCAGTGTTGAAACCAACTGCATACAGCAAATAGACAAAGGTTGAAATTTTCGACGTTAAATCAGTACAATGTAGTTCCGAATCTTGTACAATATGGCAAACAGCATTCAGATGAAAGTGGAAATTTTCATAAGGAAATGCTTGCGAAGTTCCCAGAATATAGTAACCTTCAAACATCGGCAATGAGGAACTTTGGGAAATATCTCAAGGCGGAAAGCTAGATACAACAATCAAAGAAGGAAGATGGTTAAGTCACTTTAAGAAAACCCCAAGGTCATATGATAAGGCAAGCACTTGTTTCGAATCAACAAGGCAAGAGGAAAAGAGAAATGCCCAAATAAATATGGAGGACAACTTTGACCAATAAGAGCAAAGTGGAAGAAGTTGGTCCCCGTTAAGAGATGCAGCAAACGGAGTGGATGGTGAAATCTGACGTCCAACCTGTGCTCCACGGGGAGTGAAGAAGGTTAAACTACCCCCAATAATATCTAATAAAGCTGTTAAGGACACCACAGCCACATGATATTTGGTACTGACTTTGTTGGGAAAAAAGTTTGAAATATGACTACAATTTTATATCCAAAGTAGAGACGGATACTCGGGTTCCCGANATTTTAGGGGAACAGTCACAAAAAAACAGATATTCACTAAACCTTAACAAGCTACCTAGAAATTGGACTATGTGGACGACATTTACCCACTATTACAACAAGATGGAAACAGCATTCGGGTACAAGACCATGAATAGATAAAATGGGTGCATTTAAATATGTAGAAATTATGACGGAAGTTGAAAGAGCAAAGAGGGATGTAAAACAGAGTTTAGGAAAAGCTCAACGAGGTTTCATTATGCCCAGACCAGTGTTGAAACCAACTGCATACAGCAAATAGACAAAGGTTGAAATTTTCGACGTTAAATCAGTACAATGTAGTTCCGAATCTTGTACAATATGGCAAACAGCATTCAGATGAAAGTGGAAATTTTCATAAGGAAATGCTTGCGAAGTTCCCAGAATATAGTAACCTTCAAACATCGGCAATGAGGAACTTTGAAAAATAACTCGAGGCGGAAAGCTAGATACAACAATCAAAGAAGGAAGATGGTTAAGTCACTTTAAGAAAACCCCAAGGTCATATGATAAGGCAGGCACTTGTTTCGAATCAACAAGGCAAGAGGAAAAGAGAAATGCCCAAATAAATATGGAGGACAACTTTGACCAATAAGAGCAAAGTGGAAGAAGTTGGTCCCCGTTAAGAGATGCAGCAAACGGAGTGGATGGTGAAATCTGACGTCCAACCTGTGCTCCACGGGGAGTGAAGAAGGTTAAACTACCCCCAATAATATCTAATAAAGCTGTTAAGGACACCACAGCCACATGATATTTGGTACTGACTTTGTTGGGAAAAAAGTTTGAAATATGACTACAATTTTATATCCAAAGTAGAGACGGATACTCGGGTTCCCGAATGATTGCCCCCCGATTTTTAACTTTTTAAAAATCTTCCACCAAATCCATTCTTATTTCAATCCCGTATTAATAATTTTGAACAACTTTTTAAGTGATTTCGCTGGATAAATTCATCTATCATGCAGTTCTTCCTTCAGTAAATTTCTCTTAAGACCTGCCATCAAAATCTCAGAACTTTTATTCACTTTTGCTGTTTATCTAAGACGCGTTAAAATCAGTATTTTTCTTTTTGTGTGCCTTCGGAGAGCAAACAAGACATTTTGTTTGGTTTGATTGAATTTGAAATCTTTCTCTTATCGGTCAGGTAATGTACCCCTGCTCCATGGGGTTGTACGTGTGAGCACTGCCACAGAAATCTCGAAATGATATCACAGGATCAATTAGAATACAAACCTATCGACTGGTGAACCCAGACTTGACAGCATCCCTGATATATGTAAACCTAAATTTTACTATCCCCAATCGCTTCTAAATTGCATTTACCGCCTTCAGACTGTTATCTCACAGATTCCGTTTTGAGACTGGGTGATGGAAAAGGACACCGCGAGAGCAAAGCGTGTGTAGGTGTGAGAGACAATCTTGCCCATCTAACATAGGTATCGTATCTCCCACTTCACAAGAACACAGACCTAAACGGTGTACCAGCTTAGAACCCATTAATGAATTCGTGCAACCACTATCAACTAAGTATCTTGTTTTATCCCCACGAATAACATGTAAGAATTGGCACCACCAACCAACGTACATCCCCATCTCTATGGGTACCTCTGGCACTGATTCGTCCCTACCCCTTTCCCCCTGGGTACAATATCTAGCAAATGCCTTTTAAATGGTACTAAAAACAAATTTCTCCAGCTCTGCACTGTAGGGTACCCTTAAATTTACGGGAATCACATTAAAAATTGCCACGCACCCACTCTTGCAACAGTAGCTATACTCTCATGGACTTACATCTAAAACACATACTATATTACTATCTACATCAGCATTAGCTGTCAATATAAGCAATGACTATGAAGTAGCAGCATCAAGTGACGAGTTTTCCACAGTAACCATAGATGTCACCTGTGTTGCAATTTCAAGTGGGAATCCTGCAACGAATGCACAGAAAAGCGGTGCGCCTGAATCTACCTGATCTTTAAAGCCAATCGCCAGGCTCCCTTTCTCTTAAAGTTGTAGTACAGAGCTGCCCAATTGTACCAAACCTGTCCAATACAAAACGATTTAATCATCTCTGTTTTAAAAGTGTCATAGTTGCATTTTACCGTGCTACTTAACTGCTTGTACAAGGCAAATACTGATCTGAGAAACAGTCTCAAGAAAAGCATGCTATCATGGATCTTTTGCAACTTTGCTATCAACTGTTATCTAAGGCACTCTTCACTAAAATCCCGCTACACTAACGATCCTCAAAGTATTTGATAAACTGATAATTTCATGGTCATCGCCAAAGTGATCTTTAAAACGTCGAGACACCTCATGAACAAGCGACCACACCGTTTAATCAAGATCAATCAAGTAAAGAACTGGTACAAAAATGAAGTAAAGCACTTGCAGGTGGAAAACAGTCTAACTGCCCAACTCCAAAATTTAGGGTAAAACAAATGTATCAGTTTATTTTTTTACCTTGCCGTTTTATAAAAAAAAGGGCAATAAACAGCGTTTCAACTTCCGGTCCTAAATATTATAAACGAAGTTAACACTTCACACATAATTACTCAGTTACTACTACTACTACTACTACTACTACTACTACTACTACTACTACTACTACTACTACTACTACTACTGCTGCTGCTGCTGCTGCAATTAATACTTCTTCTACTACTCCATCTACTCCTNTCGAGACACCTCATGAACAAGCGACCACACCGTTTAATCAAGATCAATCAAGTAAAGAACTGGTACAAAAATGAAGTAAAGCACTTGCAGGTGGAAAACAGTCTAACTGCCCAACTCCAAAATTTAGGGTAAAACAAATGTATCAGTTTATTTTTTTACCTTGCCGTTTTATAAAAAAAGGGCAATAAACAGCGTTTCAACTTCCGGTCCTAAATATTATAAACGAAGTTAACACTTCACACATAATTACTCAGTTACTACTACTACTACTACTACTACTACTACTACTACTACTACTACTACTACTATTACTACTACTACATCGAATACTTGGTGGTTTAACTTATATTTTTTCACCTTCATTTTAGGAATTAACATCTGATGGTTTCGGCTTACTAGACTATTCACTGACACTGGGCGTCTGACATACTTAATTTTAGTCAAAATAACTTTCTTCGGAATTTGGAGAGGTCCCAGTCCAGACTACCATTTTCTTTGCAATGCTTCATTCCTTATGCAATCACATTTCCTGACGATCGGTATGCACCACTACACAAGTGCTGTAAACCCCACCTTTTCAGAATGGTGGCGACCCACACACAACAAATATTGGCTCCAATGTCAGACAGTCACTCCAAGGGAGGGCCGTGAATCTTGAACAGCATCCGGAGATATGCTGCTGTGCAATCAGCCAATATATATAGTTAACTTTAAGTAAAATTAATACTGCGTAACCTTAGATATAAGAAAATGAAAATTCCAGAAAGAAATGTTCCTTATGATTAAGATATGGTAGATCAACATAAGAACGTACGCTTTAATTACCTTTCATGGGATCTGCCACATTTTAAAACACAGGTTTAACCAAAACTAGAGACATTTTGATTGCCACATAGTTTTCATGTTCAGTTTACAGTTAATTGTCGATGCCAAACAAGAACAAGTTATAAGAAACCATAGAATAGCTTGGTTTCTTGCCAGTACAGATGCTATGGATAAAAACATTACTTTATCAAAACCTCATGCAGTCTAAATAATATTTTTCTGTCAGTTTGGCCTGTTTTTAGTGTGTGCTTACCAACAATGATTCAACTAACCACGATAGCAAAGTTGAGAGAAACTATTCTTTTACAAAAAATGTACAGTTCATTTTCTGGTGAGTGACCGTAAAAACTATTTGAAAACATTTCAAGAAAAATGAAATCAAATTCTTTACCCCGATCAACTGAGTATATATTTGTTTTCGATGTATGTTCTTACACACAAGTTTAAATCGAGTTTTTTCGCTATGAATGTTATAAAATTAAAAATCATCAGTTTTTGCTCATACCATCTTAACCTAGCTTCCCGCAGCTTTTCTCTGATCGAACCAACCCCAGCACTCGTCCTTATTTACTCTTTTATGAAATTCTCTAGAAGTGAGATTCCCATAATTCATCTTCGTATCCTCATTCTTCGATATCTCGTTCATGACCATGATGGAAAGGGAAAGACGTAATGTCGATTCAATGTGGAGCCCAACTGCAACCATTTCCACTCTTACTGCGGTCTTTGCCCCTTTGTACATTTTCTGTACTATTCGGACCAGTCTTTTTGTTACACATTATTCTTCCTCAACACCAAAGACAATTTTTGGTGGAACCAAATCGCATGCCTTTTCCAGATCAATACATGTTAGGGAAAGTGATTGATTGCCTTTTAGCCTCTTTTTCTGTAGCTGTCGAAGGATGTAAATTGCGTCTGTTGTTACTTTGTTCTTCATGAATCCAAATTGTCTTTTATCTACATCTATCACTCTCCTCAGTCTTTCGCAACCATTGTCTTCATGTTCCATTAGTTCAACTCCTCTGTAGTTGCCACAGTCTAGGTTGCTTCCTTTTTGCTTGTATATTGAATTTATAAAACTGTTCCTACAGTTATCTGGAATTTCCTCCTCTTCCCACATTTTCTGCAAAAATTGACCACCCACTTTACCCCTTTCTCTTCCAAAGCATTTAATATATGAGCTGCAACCTCTGATGGTCTTCCAATCTTTCCACTTTTCATCTTCTTCATAGCTCTCTCACTTCGTCACCAGAGGTATACATCACTGGACCTTGTGTATGGTCTACCACTTCGAGAGGGTCTTGGTCATTCTGCACTTGGAGCACCTCTTCAAAATATTTCTGTAGAAAACTCCTCCATTCTTATTTTGATGGAACTAACTTTGTTGATATCATTTAACATTCTTTCCCTCATTTTTGAAACTTTGCATATCATGCTGTTCCCTTCTTTTGTATATAGCTTCTCATACCAATGCTAACACGTCTGGCATTTTGCTTCTGCTACACAATGTTTTGGCTCCTTATTTGCTGCTTTGTATTCTTCTTCTGTCTCCCTTGTCTGTGATTTTTTCCATTCCCTGAAGACAGCTTTTTTTCTTTCCACGGCTGCTTCAACTTTGTCCTGGTACCACCAACTGTCCCTTTGAATCGTTCGTCCTCCTTTACTACAACCACATGCTTCCTGTGCTCTTTTCCCAACCATTGTCTTCAGGTTATCCCACTCATCCTCAACTTTCTCAAACTTCCGTCGCACTTTTTTTCTCGTAAAGCTGGTTGAAAGTCCTCCTTCTTTCCACCAAATTCCACGTCTTGACTATATACTCTGGGTGGCCTGTGCCATAGGCAGGCCTATGCCAAATTTGAAAATAAAATATAAGGACAATGTATTCCAAAATGGTTGGTATAATAGGAAAGATTGGCTCTATGGCAGTGAAGGCAAGGAGTTGGTTATTTTGAAAGTTATTGCTGTTATTTTCACACCATCATCTTGGAATACTCTGAACTATGCAGTTTGCTCCCCTACAAGCTGCTGATACTATTGTCTCAGCTCTGCATGGTTTTCTTCTGCACAAAAGAATGAAAAACTTGAGCAATGGACAAACCCTTGATGACGGGCTTGAGCTTATCTCACTCCCAATTGTGTGAGTGGGAACTAATTTGATTAGACAACAAATACTCTTTTAGTTGATTTTGCCAATGATCACGGGCATATTTAGAGTTTGACATATCGTTTTCTTATTCTTTAATAACTTTATAAAAGCCCAAACATCGTGATGGCCAGATATCTCCTCCCTAGCGGTACCTTAAATAACTACTATACCGCACATTGAATTGGGGTCTACCTGTCAGTTTCCAAGAATCTAGGAACGCTCCAGATTCCATAGAGCAGTTACAGTAAATTACGCCTTGTCCTTATAATTTCCTCATCAAATAGTCCTCATTTTAGGATGGTCTTACAAAAAGGAGCGTTTTCCGACGTTTTAAAGGATGTGCCCCCCCTTCCCAAATGTTTTACAGCTGGCTCGGCCACTGTGCACGACAGCACAATATGATGATAATTTACACATTGTATCTGCTTTTGATACCTTTTATTAAAAAGAACAGACTACAGGTAGCTTATTCGGGAATGAAGTTGGAAGGGGTATTAGTTAAAAGGAGGCCTTTTTTTGACAGATATAGTATAATTCGGGATTCTCATTCATCATCCTCATTATTGTCGCTCCACGTCACTATCTGGCTCTGGTGGAGGCCTCTGTGACATTGCGCGTCTAATTAAGGATAGCAATTTCTTTCTGTTCGCTGCTATATTCTCTATGTTTCCACTCCTAGTTTGAAACCAACACCAACTACACCTTTACCTTGGAGTATTGACAGATCTTTTTCTAATTGTTTTACCCATGTCAACTTGGGTTTCCCTGGGGTTCTTTTTACTAGTCTTATAGCTTCTTGTAAGGCTTGTTTGGCTGGGGTATCACTTGGAAGCCTTAACAAATGACCAATCCATTTGTATCTTCTTTTCTTTGATGGTTTTCGACCATAACCTCTGATTTGTATATTTATATAATTTCTGGTTGCTTATCTTTTGGGCCAATGAATGTTCAGCAATTTTCTCAGTAGCTTCCCTTGGACTATGCTGATTGTTTCTTCTGTCTTTTTTGTTATGGTCCATAGCTCACCATTATAAAAGAATGTTGGTGTCACATAGGCATTCAGTACCCTTATCTTAGTCTTGATCTTTGTTCTTCTGTGTTCTAGAATGGTTTTCAGCTGTTGATAGGTTTGCCAGGCTAGTGCTTTTCTTATTTGTATGTCTTTCTCAGTGTTTATCAGACTGCCTAGGTATTTTCCTGTTTTCCATTTTTCATCTCCATTTGTCTCTATTTCTGTGTGTTCTGTCTTTGTTTCATTTACTTGTAGATTTCTTCTTTTCAGCTTGGGTGTTTACTTTGATCTTATTCACCTCAGTGTCTTTGTTTGTTATCCATGATATGTCATCAACATATTTTGGTTCTATCCTCAGGGTGTTTCTGGGTGGCAATGCATATATATGGTCATGGGTAGCTAGGCTAATGCCTGATTTTGAGTAGCTGTGGTCGACCAGATGTTTTGTCTCATTTTCTTGTACTTCTTTCAATGCTTGGGACAGATATAGTATGAATAGCACAGGGCTCAGACAGTCCCCCTGAGGGACACCGATTGTGGTGGTAATAGTTTCTCCATACGTTTGCCCCATTCCCACTGTTAGCTTCATGTTCTCAACAAGCATTTTTATCATATGTAATTCATCCTGATCTCAATGTTTTACTAGATCTTCAAACAGTTGTTTCCTGATTGCCATGTCGAAGGCTTTACTCATATTTAGTATGAGGACAGGAATCTTGTAGTCCTGTGATGTAATGGCCTTTTTCAGCGAGTATTTTCATGGTAAATATCTACTCAGTAGTGCTCCTACCTTCTTATAATACTGCTTGACTAATGTCTTTGAGCTGTTTGAATTTCTTTTAACATCTTCTTATCATACATATTGCTAGTATTTCCCTTATAATATCGAGAAAGATTATCGGTCTCAAGTTTGTTGGAGGCGGTCCTTGTTGTTTTCCTCGCTTTTGTAATGGAATTGGTATCCCTTCCTTTAACTCTTTTGGATATTTTCCTGTTTTGACAGTTTCATTTAATATTTGAGCTGTTTCTTTGTGTATTGCTTTTGGTGCATATTTTTTGAGTTCTGATGGTATATTGTCTTTCTTGCACTTTTGTTTTTCANCACCGATTGTGGTGGTAATAGTTTCTCCATACGTTTGCCCCACTTCCACTGTTAGCTTCATGTTCTCAACAAGCATTTTTTTCATATGTAGTTCATTCTGATCTAAATGTTTTGCTAGATCTTCAAACAGTTGTTTCCTGATTGCCATGTCGAAGGCTTTACTCATATTTAGCATGAAGATAGGAATCTTGTAGTCCTGTGATGTAATGGCCTTTTTCAGCGAGTATTTTCATGGTAAATATCTACTCAGTAGTGCTCCTACCTTCTTATAATACTGCTTGACTAATGTCTTTGAGCTGTTTGAATTTCTTTTAACATCTTCTTATCATACATATTGCTAGTATTTCCCTTATAATATCGAGAAAGATTATCGGTCTCAAGTTTGTTGGAGGCGGTCCTTGTTGTTTTCCTCGCTTTTGTAATGGAATTGGTATCCCTTCCTTTAACTCTTTTGGATATTTTCCTGTTTTGACAGTTTCATTTAATATTTGAGCTGTTTCTTTGTGTATTGCTTTTGGTGCATATTTTTTGAGTTCTGATGGTATATTGTCTTTTCTTGCACTTTTGTTTTTCAGCTTTTTGCTGCTTTTTCAATTTCATCTTCATTAAATGGCTCTTTCATCTCTCTAGGATTGATGTTCATTATATCTTCTGTATTTGGGGCGAACATGTTGTTAAAATGTTCTGTTATTATCTTTACTTGTTCATGTTCATTTTTAGTTACTCCATTTTCATTATTTATTATAACTTTCTTCTTTGGTTTCATGTTTTGTAGTTCTCTTATGACTTTGAACATTTTATTAGAGCCTTTTTTGCACTTTTCTAGCTCTGTAATTTTCTCATCTATCTCCTTTTCTTTTTCATCTCTAATAGTTTATGTATTTTTCTCAGTATTCCATTTCTCTTTTCTTGAATTGTCTTCCTTTGCTTTCTTGTTCTGGCATTATTTATAACATTTTTTAGTCTTTTCTGATATTCTGACAGTCTTTTGATTTCTAGATCGTTTGATACTGTGTGTTTTTATGCTTTACCTAGTGTTTCTTTGGCTGCTTCTATACGTGTTTCACTTATAAATGTCCATCTGTTTTCATCTCGTCTTTCATGTTTGTTTTTTTCTAAAATTTCACTGATTTTTTCTTGATAATTTTTTCTTGTTTCTTCTCTTTCTTTTATCTTCATTGCTGAGGTTTTTTACATTGTTTTTTTCTGTTTTGTTCCTTTTGCTTTTCATTTTGTACCATTTTATATGCATCTTCATTTTTACCAGCCTGTGGTCTGTGACAGTTGTTATTCCAATATATGCTCCAGCGTCTGTGATAAAGGTTTTTTGTTCATTTCTGGTGATAATATAATCTATTTGATTTCTATATGGGATTTTTTCTTATTTTGCCATCTTTGTCTTTGAAATCCTCATTTCTCTGTGGAAAAACCCATGTGGTTCTGTGACTAAGCCTGTGTGGGAAAAGGGTATTTGTGAGTGTCAGGTCATTTTTTGTCACCATCTCTAACAGAGCTATACCGTTTTCATTTATTTTTCCCTTGGCATATTTACCCATATTGTTTGAATAGCCTTTCGACCCTGATACAGTTTTGGCATTCATGCCTCCACAAATAATCACATAATGTCTTTTAGATATTTTACTCAATGCACTATCTAGTTGGTCACAAAATTCTTCTCTCACTTCTGGGTTTTCTGTACTGTTTGTTTTGTGCAACTTTCTGTCTTCTTCTGGTAATGTTATGACGGCTTTGCAGATTCTGCCACTTATTTTCTCACATTCTGGTTTCAGGTCTTTTCTTATCATAAATCCTACTCCATGGTGTGTATGCTTTTCTGATCATGTGTGGTAAAGTTCATAAACATTGCTTTCATTTCTTACATCTTCTGTTCCATCTCCCTTCAAATTAATCTGTTGTATTCCAAGTACATCGATGTCATAGTTTTGCATGTCTTGTCCTAGTATCTTTTTCTCTCAAGTTCTTCTAATTCCTCTCACATTTAAGCTTCCTATGTTGATTGTTCTAATTCTATGTGTGTTATCCGTCATTTTGGCTATCTCTTAACTAGACTTTAGACAAAAGTTTGAATGATAAAAATTGTGATTTCTTAAGACGCTAGGAAATCTGTGGAGCCGTTACCCCCACATCCTCATTCAGGTGGGTGCAATGTTTCACGGAAAGATGTGGTCAACCAGCTCTACCTCGGTTTTAAAATGAGGACGAGTTGTTTTTGTGAGACCAGCAACAATGCCGAAAGAGAGGTGGTCAAAGATTACCAAGGAAGTGACATGATATCGAGCCAACTCAGAAGCTCAAATGTATTATTTTGAATTGAATTAACTTATAAAATAATTGAACAGTCAGCTAGAAATGAAATACTGCAAGACAGCACTTAAACTCTGACGGTATTTGTTAAAAAAGGGTCTGACTCAAATAGCTAAAGAGAACAATGCCACAATGAAATGGACAGTTTGTTGTTGTAATTACAAATGCTTGACCTGAGTTTTTGAGAACAATTTGAATTTGGACAACTGAATTTCTGAAGTTATGTCTGGTAACTAATATGATTTTTGTTATCATTGAGTCTATTATTGTTATAAGTAAAGGATGGATTCTGGTGGACTTCACAGCTCAGTTTTTCTCATGATGGTCTCGGGTCAAATTGAATCTGCCTCGGTAAGTACCCCACCTATGTTGCATTGTATGTTACAGAAGATATTTTCAGAATTCAATTTTATCTGCATTTAAAGTAAAGCTAACATTTTTTTTAAAGTCGATAGTTTTTGAGCGAATTCTGTGCAAAATTTCTTGAAAATAATACAGTAAAAACCCCGTAAAAAATCGTGAAACCTGTCAAAATTGTTTAGGATTAAAGTAAAGGAAGGCTTTCAGCCCCACTGTAAACAGTAGATGGAGCCATGTTCGACTTCCCCCAGCTTCATTCCTTTATGAAGGCTATATAAAATTCCCATACATAAAGTATGATGCATAGTCAGGAAAAAATAAGCTTTCTCTGTCAAGAAACCATAAGTGATGACGATCAGCAGAAAGTTCTTAGAACATTTTCAGAAATATTTTTACCATCTTTTCCATCAATATATTGCTAACCAAATACACAGACATAAAAATCTGAGCACATTAGCATAGCTAGAGACCTGTTTGTAGAATGTATAAACCTGCTTTCACCATTGTCAACTTGGTTCAAAATTTTTTACGGTCCACCGTGGGATGATTCCAATCAAGTTTGATTGAAATACTAAGTTTTAAACAATATTGATTTTTTGAGATGTGCTTAGTTGATATAGGAACTTTTATTCATCCATTGCTTGATAACAGATCTTTTCTTGGAACTGTGATGCTTTTTCTCAAGGTTTACATACCTCTGTTATTAAATGAAGCTTCTGTAGCCGTTTTCACTTTGTAATTTTTTTAAATCTTCAATAATCTTTTGAAGTTCCCAGATTTCACCGAACTCTACTGCAAGTTCAATTTTGAATATGGACAAGATTGGGTCATCACATCAGTACGTTTAACTTGTTATTTCATTTGCATTGTGTAAACATATTATAAAGTTTCTGTCAAAAGGGATTTGTGATGGGCTCTTTAATTCAAATTTCAAGCCAGCAATATAACGTAAAAATGTAGTATTTAGCATATATACGTGCTTCACAATCTGTTACTTGTGGTATTATTTGGGCCCTGAAAGTACTCCACGCAGTTTGTTTCTGTGTTATAAGTGGCATACTACTGAGTCTGTATACATAAAATTGGGAGAGGGAATAAATCAATAAATTACAAAGTATAAAGAAAAAGATCAAGTAAGTAAAGTAACGCTTTGTGCTGAAGGGGTTCCAAAACCTTTCTTAGGGTGAAAGACCTAAACACACACACACAAATATATATAATATATATGGACACATAGATGCATTTCAGGATTGTATGTAGAGGTGCATCCTCCAGACAGATGTAGACCAGCTTTGACTAAGGCCTACATATCCATAGCAAATGTATGCTTCTTCATACATCTGCCATGTATATGTGTGTAAATGTTACCACAGAAGAAGTCAGAGACAATAAGTTAAGACTGGCACAGGAATTATATATGTATTGAAAGCCTTTCAGGAGTTAAATTTAGGTTCCACATGCCATTAAAGAGTCGTTATGTGTTTCATTAACATTCAATCTGCTAAGGAGCTGTGGCTTAATGGTTAGTGCAACTGCACCATAACCAAGAGGTGTCAGGTTAGATTCCCTGATTGGGTGATTTAGGAACTTCACAAAAGAAAAAGCCATTTGTTGGGATCAGGAAGGGCATCCAGACAAGAAATTCTTCACTGCCAGATCCGAGTCCCTGTGAAGGGCACCTGTCTGAGCCCAGTTACTAGGGAAAATGATCTTAAAACAAAAAAATAAATCTGCTATTAACACATTCTACAAAAAAAACCTTTTTATGGTATAATATACTTGATAGCACCATGCCAGTATATTGTGTAGGTAAATTATTGCCAAGACTAGTAGACAGCTGTTTTTGCAGGGAGATGCCAGTGTTTTAGGGTTTGTTTTGATAGGAAGCATGATAGACTTGCCCCTTGTCAAAAGAGGTTTTTTTTGGTTATTTTTCCTGTGATTGCAAGTTTTTCTAATGTATCACAAAACATAATTTGGTCATAAATTTGAATGAGAGGACCCGTTTTGTTTCCATTCTTCTTTGATCTATCTTTCCTTAGTTAACAATTTGTTCATTGTACATCCAATTTGTGTATGGGATTTTAATTAATACCTAGTTTCATCATCAGTTACTTTCTTTTCCTGTTTTTGATTTGTTACAAAGCTTAATATATCATCTTTAAGTTTCAACTTTGCTACCCCTAAACAAGGTCCAGTTTATATATTCAAGAAAACAGAGGATTGCATTTCATGTATGATATCAAATGATATTTCATAATTTTATGTTAGCCCATTTTGTTGGAACCAATTTACTAATGTCACAGTGATTCTCTCCAAATTGAAGTGATGATGCATCTGAGCAAGATTTAAGTTATGTATTAATAGGACCCTAGTTTCTAGTCCCAATTAATGATGCAGCACTTTCTTTGACCTTTTGCTCTATCATCAATCAACTAATAAGTTTTTGTGAGATTAAACATTTTTCCCACTCAGGGAATCAAACCTGGACTGACTTATGTTATTAAAACATTAAGTGAATTAAACAACCCACAGTACAAAAATATCCTACTGGTACTGATACTTTTTGAGTAAAAATGATTCAGATTGAATAACAATGACATCTATATTGTAGTTGTACAAGATAAGGCAAACGTCTGGAGAAAATTTGTTATTGCTAAATACTAAATTTTTGTTCTGTCTTCAAAATGATAAAAATTGTAGCCCGAAGGCATCAATATAAGATGGAGGTTAAGAGATTTATTGCAGTAATAGTAGAACATTACATGGAGTAGTACATAGATGGGCTTGGTTTTAAAATATTTTCCTATAAAAGTCTTAATTCTGTATTTATTTTGATTTTACTTTTGTCTTAGGGTTCTGAGAAGGGGTTGTCTCAAATAACAACAAGAAGCTTCGATGAGAGGAAAATATTTGTGTGGAATTTTCCTTTGGATGTTACCTTTAAGAGCACAAGTCCTTTTGGTTGTAAGTTTAACAGGGATTTGGTTTTTGTAACAGTTGTGAATTAGCTTTAACTTTTCATGCATTTTGCTCTTCCTAAAGGAAACATCAAAGGCTTTAAGAGAAACTTTTGCTTGACTATGTTTGTTAGTGAGAGATTTTATAGAAGTGGATCTTTGAATGAAGTTGCATTTTATGTTTTTTTAAATAGTGTGCTGTTGCTTCTTGTTTGAGAAGAGGAGGAAGGGGGCAGTTATCAAGTTCCTATAACACTTTTTTATTATCATAAGGCCAATCTTTTACAAGTACCCTAACAGCTGTCTTATGCCAAATCTCTACACTTGGTGTGCACATGTTACTAAACTCACCTAATCCATCTAAGTTTTTGTTTCATACATAAATCTGGTAAACTAGGGTTTTTTTGTCTATATATTTTTATATAAATTTATTTATGTATGTTTGTATTAATATTTATTCATTTACATACATTAAAACTTTGGAACTTTTAAAATGACAGCTGCATGCTTATTTCCAGCCACATTAGTAATAATATCATTGTCATAGATTTAGTCAGTTTACATTATTTCCATTCACAATCACATCTGGACAACCCAGTCTATGCTGTATAACTTATGTGTCTTAGGAATAACAAAATATCTTCAACTCAGTGGCAGCCTACAGTCACTGTAAATCTTCTGTGGTCTGGATCAGCATTGCTATTTGACCCTGACCAATTATGTACAGCTCACTCTAGGACACTTAGTGATTATGGTTATTCAGTTTACCCAAGGTAACATTTCCTTCCCCCCATCCACTCCTCTCTCTCTGTCTCTGTCTCTCTCTGTCTTTCTCTGTCTGTCTGTCTGTCTGTCTCTCCCTCCCTCCCTCCCTATTCCTTTCTGCCCCTCTCCCTCCCTCTCTTCCTCTCACCCTCTAACCATTTGTCAACAGCTAAGTGTATAACCCAAAACTCTAAACAATAAGTCTGTTTATTATGGAAGTTCTGTTTCAACAGGCTCTGCTGTGTTGTTTACAGGGCCACAGATTGTCATAACTTGTTTTGGACCAGATATTTTTGGGCATGATGTTATTCGAGGATATGGTGCTGTTCATGTCCCAGTGTCACCAGGAAGGTAAATTTATAATTTTGTTATTTGAACATTGCCTGTTCGTTTTGTCAGTTACTTTCTTGAAAAAAATCATTGGGAGGTAGAATGACAAATTTTTGGTCATTAACACCTACTATTCCCACATACTCTTGATATAATTGATTTTTGAGTGTAATAAGAATAGTACATGTGTAGTACCTGTTTAAATAAATATTCATTTTCATACTCTTGGTTTGGGTCTCTAACTTAAGCAAAATGTTGTCATAGGGATGCTTTTTGGTAAAATGATCACAAACTTAATTGGGAAGGAGAATATTACCAATTAGCACATAATATGCATACTATGGTTCTGATTAATTTGTTACATGTCGAAATTCAGTAAGTATCCTGATGCTGTAATGGAGAATTTATCAACCAAGAGAAATTTTAAGAAGAGAAGATAGAAGGAAAGAGATGTAAAATTTATTGGGTAACAATGGTTGGTACATACTTAATGTTTTAATATTCAAGGTAGTGGCAACTAAAACATCATTACTTCATAAAGTAGTAATGTATTAGTTTTAACGTGTTTGGTGCATGAATCAAAGTATTAGCACTTAATCATTTTTTTGTCCGACTCTTTCTCTTTGTCTTTTTGACTGTGTAATAAATGCCTGATCAGAAAGACCACTGAGATTAAAAAGTTAATACAACACTACTGTTTGGCATGGTAGACTATGTCAGCTTAACGCACACTCTTGAGTCGTCAACTCCGAAAGTCAAAGTTATTGTAAAAAGGCAGAAATTCCCAGTTGGTACCAAATGAAATTCAACCACATATACTGTTAGTATTTGAAAGCTCTAATGCCCTGTTGCAGCTATGTGTAACAGGACATTAGATTCCAGTTCTGTAATTGTGTAACATTTCTTAAGTTACAGATAGTAACAGTTTACGGCAAAAACAGCTATTGTCTTTTTTGCCGTGTAATTTTGTTCCTACATGTTATTTTGAAGTAAGCAAAATAGTACTCGGGATAAACGTTGGCGGATCATTTTCTTGTTTCAATTACAAAATAGTACAACCGTATAAACATGCAGTAATTGTGGAGGTACCCAAGCGTGTGGTGATTAGCATTTTTTACGTATTACCCCTTAAGCCGCAGATTTCTGTCGATACAATTTAATAACAACAAATACTGTTTTTAACACCCAGCCACACCAGAGATATTCCAATGTTTGTACCAGAATCGTCATCAAAATATCAGAAATTTATAGGGTAAGTATATTTGTTACTCATTGACAATAGAAACAATCGCATTCATCCATAAATAGAACGAGCGTAGTCACAACTCAGTATTTTCCTATGGTGTCACCCTAGTTGTTAATTAAGTGGTTCTAAAAGTTACATTGTCTTTTCTTTATGATGTATTGCTGTTAGAAGCTAATTTTTCTTGCTTTATATTGATATAAATGGGTTTTCTGAAATAGTTTATAAATTTTTTTAAGACTTGTAGCCATGTCTACTCGATTTTCTTCAGGTTCGGTTTTCTTATACTGTTTTTTAAAAATATCTTACGATGACCTTTGTCTTTGGCCTTTATTTCATTCAGCTAAATGAGATCAGCATTATTACAGTAGTTGACTGTTGCATGTAGCTTTTTTTTTCTGCGATCAACATCTCATGGCTGCTTGTCAGTGACCACAGTTTTACACAGTATTTGATGTTTACCAGTGTTAGAAAGTTATTTACTCATTCTAAAATATAGCAGTTTCTTAATTAGATCCGCTAAACAATACATGCAACAATTTTGTATAATCCACTGTTGGTTTTATTAATAGCTGCAACGAAAATGACTGTCCTCGAAAAAGACATTTCAAATATAAACAATCATCTATTCATATGTGCGAATTACATGTCCTGTGTGATATATTAGACATTTACTAAAGTGTTATTGATTTCCTTCAAGAATGGGCATTTCTCCCTACTTACTGGAGTTAATAATGCAATATTTGATTTATATCAGACCCGTGTGCTTGTACTTGTATAACGGAGTGCCCCCCTAGAAATTGGCTGGGCCGGTAATTTTGGGAGAATAAAGCTAGTTAAGACTCCTTATCTACTGCATAGGCGTATTTCCCGGCTTCCTGACAGTAAGTCTAAATTTATGATAGGCTCGTATGCAAGAGAAAGATGTGTGTATGTTTATATATATATATATATATATATATATATATATGTGTGTGTGTGTATATATCAGAACTTTTTGTAATTGTTTAGAAAGTACATGCAATAAAAATTTATTCCTGTTTATAATTATGACCTTTGACAAATGCGTGACTAACAATTGGAATTTGTAATGCAGTAAAATTTGAAAGTCTTCAGCTGGATATTTTTTTTAATTAGTACATGCGGTTGCGTTTATTTGACAGACTTCAGGGGAACATAAAACTCGACTGTAGTATTTTCCTGTTTCATAATTCCAGTCAAGATTGACTACTTTCTTGTTATTTAGTTTTTACAAGTCGTAAAATATTTNTATGTGTGTGTGTGTATATATCAGAACTTTTTGTAATTGTTTAGAAAGTACATGCAATAAAAATTTATTCCTGTTTATAATTATGACCTTTGACAAATGCGTGACTAACAATTGGAATTTGTAATGCAGTAAAATTTGAAAGTCTTCAGCTGGATTTTTTTTTAATTAGTACATGCGGTTGCGTTTATTTGACAGACTTCAGGGGAACATAAAACTCGACTGTAGTATTTTCCTGTTTCATAATTCCAGTCAAGATTGACTACTTTCTTGTTATTTAGTTTTTACAAGTCGTAAAATATTTTAAATTTTTAGCTGAATATTAACTTCAAATTTTTTGCAACAAAATTTTTTACCAAATACTTTTGTACTGTACTTCTAATTTGATGCGCCACCTGCTACTTTCATTTCTTTATGCAACTCATTGTGGCAGGTTTTTTGTTGTTGGTTTTTTGTGTTTAGGTGGTTACTTGGTAGACGACCGGAATTTGTTGATCCAAAAGTGGTAACTCAGGGAGAAGGCAGGGAAGGTATAACAAGATTTAGTGTTTATTTGAGCTGTATAGATCAGATTGTTTAAATGTGTAAGGTGACCGTTTTCTCTATTAATAAAGCCTTTTAGCAAACCTCTGATTGCCTCATTTAGATTGCGAATAACTTTTTGAAGTACAGGGATATGAATGCTGGCCATCTTCTGATGATTCATTGCCCTTTTTTGCATGTAATCGGATGAAATGGAGGTTGGTCAATGCTCTACGTACAGAATACGGAGTCATTGTTTTTCAGGTTAACTCTTCGTGCGATAGTTCGAAGGACATAATCAGGAGAATCGAACTCAGAGGCATTCTTATCAAGAGGTGTTTTATATCGGTGTAGTTACAATGCTGTTTCCGGTGGGTGACTTTGAGGTACTTACAGATATTATACCAATAGGTTCCTAAGGGATTTGGCTCATTGATTTATTACTGAGCCACAAGAAAAGAAACTCATTCGGTTTGTCTCACGGTACCATTTTTTCCCTAAATGAGCAGTGTTGATTCTATCAAAAATTGCCGGACCAGATCCTTCAAATGCACATAGTGAGGATCTGTCTGTATTTTTCAGTAATCTTAGAGGTCACTGTGCGACTTTCTATTTATTTTTGCCGTTTTGCATTTAAAGTACCATCTTTTTCTTTCACTCTGTTGAACCAATCGTTATGATTTTGTGAGGAGTATCGATCTTAAGGGTGATGAAGGTATACCATAGTATGTTCGTTATTCTGATACTCGTCTTCATGGGTTGGCAGTCTTTGCACGTACGAACCTTGTAACAGTCTTGTCGTGGATCTTTGAATAAATCTCGTTGATGTTCTCATTTTTTTGAGCATCGTGAAAACGGTATATTAATAGGTTTTCCTCCAGTGTTAGTCTTGTTTATTAATTGGGGCTGTATTGGGTGGTATTGATGGGGTTTTCAAAGCCGTTACTTTGCCTGTTGTCTTTGTGTTTGGTGAAATTAATAATCACCATACAGACTGGTTGTATTATCTCCACCCAACTGAAAGGCCAGACGTTTTCTATAATTTTGTCTGGCTTATTATCTCGCGCAGATCATTGACTTTGCGACAGGATTGCTTGACAGTGATACTCATAGTCATTCTTTGCTTGATCTTTCTCTGACTTTAATGTCAAAGTATTTTTAGCAATTTTATTCTGTTCATCGGATCATGCTGTGGTCATCGTTGGTTTTAAACCTGCAGGTATTGCCGTGATAAACGGCAATACCTGCGGAGGATTTTAACTTTGCAACAGGTAACTGAGATGGGTTTTTTACCTACTCCGAAAACTTCCTCGAAGTTCGGTCCTTGGAAAAACTGTGTCTGATTCTGCGGTTGAATTGATTTTTTTTTTACTGCAGATTTTAGCTTTGCTTTTTGCAAGGCAAGGAATGGCTGTAAAAGGCCTTTTGTTGATCCAAGCTTCTCGTAGCATTTGGAAAAACAGTGCTTGACAGAGGCTTGGACATGGTAACTTTTGGAAGATCAAGAATAGTGATATTTATTTGGTAAGTCTTTAAAGACTGAAACCGGTGATAAACCAAGACGTGGGTGTTAAATTTGACCTCGAGTTGCCTTGAGGTTTAGAACATTAAACCTGCCCATTAAGTGAAGGAAAAACAACTAAATGTCATTGCTTTTCTGGAGTGATAGAAAGAGTCAGGCTTTTAAATCCCGCTGTAGTCACTCATTCCATTTCAACTTTGAGTCGACGGCACAAGTTTTCACGAAGATACACAGAAAAAGTTAGCATTTTGTCATTCTCGTTATCACTCAGTTTTGTTCTAACTGTTCCCAATATGAAGAGGGTGAGGAAGGAGATGAAAATGGTTACTGTCAAAAATGGTTTTGTTGAGGGATTGTTGAAACTCTTACGAAAGAAGATGACAACTACGGGGAGAAACAACGGCAAGGTTAAAGATCACCGATAACTTCTCATAAGCCAATGCTAGCTTAATTTGAACCTAAATTGGCAGTTCCTTAAGCACGTTTGAGCCTGGTAATGAATTGGTTTGCCTATCAAAAAAACAAACAAACAAAAAACAAAACAAAAAAAGCCATGCTTCAAGCTTTGTATGTAACTGTTACATTAAATAGAAATTAAGTGTCTTTCATTGAGTAAAGCGAAAATTTGCTTGCCACTTTGGAAACAGCTGTGATTAATGCTGACAAAATGCAAAGACGGGTAATAATCGTGACTATTCTGTATATTTTACGCAGTACTCATCACCTATCGACTGCAACTAGACCAGTTACAAAGCTGACGTTAATTATGTAGAGAGGTGACTTGATTACAAAGTCATGGTAAGTGGTATGAGTAGGTTTTATTGCATGTCTCTGAAGAGCATTCTATAGATTGGAAATTAAATTAATGAAATAAATGAAACCGGGGTCATGTTAGTTATGGATTTTTACATATAATGTAAATAACGTAAATGAAACAAGCAATTTAATACTAAGCAAAAACATTACTTCAAACGAGTTTTTTACTGTAATAAAAAGGAACCTCCGAAATTGAGTACCATGTAGTGTCAAAACTTCACACTACATACTGCTTTTTTCTTCAACATTATGTAAACGTTTTAGCATCCCCAGCAAGTGGGTTGTGCAAAGTTTCGAAGGTCAAAGTGGCGTACTTTATTTAGTGTTTAAGTATTTGTATATACATAGATGAAATTAACTTAGATTTCAGATGTTAATATTTTTCGGCGTAATCATATTGGACCTAGTATGCCCTTCTTATGACAAGGTTCAGGGCCATAGACACTGGCTTAATTCATTTACTTCTGAAATATCTGGCCCCAGTCTTCATCTTCCATTTGGGCAATAGTCCAATTTTGAAGTATGTTATACTGATCTTATGTACACTACCTTCTAGTTTGTAGAGTTCGATCACAAGGTAAAGTTCGCGTCAAATTTAATGTCGTTACTCGAAACATGAAGAAGCTTGGTTATGATTGTGAGCCATCAACAGTAACACATCCATATCTTCCTCCAACGGCAACTGCAAATCGAATACAGTCTGAGGAAACCAACCAATGAAACGTGATAGGTTCAAATTTCCAGCGCCTGTGGGTATCAGGCTTTACATGCCTCTCCTTCTAATGGATCAAATTTGCTATTTTCATGACCGAGTTCCTCCTTAGTTCGTGGTAGAGTTGATCGTAAAGTGAGTTCAAGACTTGTGTAAAATATGCTTCTATCGTATTCTCCAGTTTAATATTCAGGGGTTATTTATTGTGTTTTTGTTACTTGTCGATTTATGAAAGCTAAAACACAAGAGTGTAAGCCAAGGATCTTTTATTCCAGTGGTAACATTGTATAAAACTTTTAAGCCGGATATTGTAAATTAATAATATTATTGGTTATTGAAATTCTGGCAATGCTATTACTCAGCTGTACAGGAAAAAATGTTCGTATTATTTCCCTTTTGTTGATACTCATCAAATGTAAACTGTATATATTTTTGTTCTACTGATTGGTGATTTTATAGGCTTCGTTAATGATATATTAAACATATGACCAGAAACAATGGTGTATTTACAAACTAAACGCTGTAAAATATTGGGTTTTCTTCAAGATTTGTTGTTTATTATTGGTATTCTCTATTCTCACCTCGGAATATCATCACATTTATGTATTATTTGGAATCAAGGGTTTGTTTAAAACTTTTTGGTTATTTGTAGCGTATTTCAATCTAAATTTTAAGGACGGTACATCATTTGTTCCCTCAATTTTAGTTAATTTTCATTTTTTAAGTACATGGATAATTGCTTTTTTTTGACATTTATTTTTCAATTTAAGAATAAGAATTTTTTCCTCAATTTTTACACACACTGTTTCGTCACAGTTTTTTGTTTTAGGAAATCCTTCATAGACGTTTACCTAACTCTTTTTATCGAGCATTTTGGAGTAACAAAGCGAGATCCACATTGTAAGAGTGTAATGGAAGTATTTAGTACTACCTTAAAGAACTGGACGGTGCCACTAAGGACCATTACAAAGTTAAACTGGGCATGTTGATTTAAATTTGTCAGTTTTTTAATAGGGAAATGTAGCTCCTGTGATTACTAGTTCATTCATTACACGCAGTTCACACAGCTTATCACCTTAATTATTTTTGTCTCCTTCACCACAACTCCCCTTGATTTGTTGGTAAGATGCTGGATCTCTACCGACTTGCATTAAAATCACCAATAATAGATGTTTCAGAACTTTTGAAATCGCTTACGTTAAAATATGAGTCTTTAAAAATTACGTTTTCTTTTTCGTTTTCTCATTTGTTGGTGCATATGGATGAATCATTGTTAGCTTGAAATGTTTGGAATAAAATAATGCTTTTTAAGTCTTTTATCGACGCGTACTCAGTCAGAGAGAGATTCAAATACATCTTGAGAGATCATTAGGGCTCGATGGTGAATATGATGTTTGGATGTAAGCTGTTGATGTGTTCAAAGTAACCCTGCAGGTGATTGTTTTTGATCATTGCAAAAAGCACAGAAAAAGCTTACGACTCAAGACACGATAAAACTCTTACATCATTAGAGCTATTTCATTGAAGTGAATGTCTATTATTCGTGAATATGAAATAGTTCTGAAGCTAATTTTGTTTTTCCAGATCCTCTCCACCCACTTTCTATGATGTTTTAAATTTCAATTTTGACCTCATTCATTTTACTATTGATGCTGGGGTTTTTTTTACTGAATTACTTATGTTTCTTTCGTTCCAATTTCCAATACTAACATTAACTTGTAACAATAGTCGCGGTCAGCTGCTGATTTTCCTTACCGCTTCCACCCAGGTTAAAAAGAATTTAAAAAGAAAACTTGTTAAGCGCTGGAGCACAAAAGATATCAATCAAAGCGAAAAGAATAAAAGGTTATGAAGAAAAAGTACTGCACGGCCTGTACGACAAGCTGACTGATGGGATAAAAGGTGATGATCCATGGGAATGACTAAGGGAAGGTACCCAAAAGGAGAAGACACTGGAGGCCGCCTTAGATGAGGCGTTAAGCCTCATAAATGACGATATTTTTTACGTAACTGTAGAATGTATGAAAAACGAGAAGAAATTCCTGTGCATGTAGTGGATGGATGCAGAAAATTGGACCAGTATAAGAAGTTGCAACCAGATAGGGTTTCACTCGTGTCATGGAAAATATTTGGGTTCTTGAGAACGGCAGATAATTGCAATATTTTAAATTCCAACGGATCACCTGTTTTACAAAGATAAGAAAATAAATGCAAAATCTGATATTTCATTTACTACGCAGGAATTATTAGAAGAGAAGAGAAGAGGAAAAAGTACGACTACCTAAAAGGAGAACTAGCCAAGCTATAGAGTGCCAGTAAAATGAATGTATCACCACCAATCGTCATGGTAGCTTTTGAAACAATGAGCAAAAAATTTAAGGGATATGGTGAAAAACTTGTGGCTCTTTACAGAAGGCTGGTGTTCTTGGAACAGCAAAGGTAGTAAGAATTCTGGACAGTAGGTTTGTGGCTGTGAACCCGGTGCCTAGAAAAAGCAGGCAAACAACGAAAATGCAAGAAGAAAGGAATGACACAACTTTTTAACAATGGCTAGGATATAAACAGCTTGAAAAGAAATAAGACTTCTGTTATCATTCAACACTTGCCTATCGCGTTACTCGTTCTTTAATAAAGCTTCGCCCATTCTTGGTGAGGTTCCTGCTTGCATTTAACCCCATTAACTTTTTCTTAGGTGCTGCTACTACCTGAAATGTTCTTTCTTTTCTTTCCTTTCTTTCCTTTCAACTTTGCTAACTATGATCTGAATACGCCAAGTCCATTATTTAGGGAGAAAGGGTTTAGCCCAAATTTGAATAAGGACCCGTAGTAAGAAGAGAGTTTTAATCTCTGTCTTGTACCTGGAAAACGAAAAATTGAAACAATACAGCTCTCATTCTGAATAAAACAGGTAAGTTCTTTTCAGGTTGTGTAGTGATGTATATAGGTTGTGAAATATTCACACCAGATCTGAATACAAAACATTGCAACCAGTCACAAAAAGGGCATTTAAGAAGGATGCGTTTGGAAATATGCCAGGACGGGCCATAATGGTAATAGAAGTAGCATTTGTCTTTTAAGGTATTTTACGTTGGAAAAGAAAAAAGCATACGGCTAACAACTATCACGTCAACCCAGACAGGATTTTCCTTACAAGTAGTTTTATTGTCATCAGAGCCACTTCTTGGTGGTTTTCCGAGGGATCATCACCTGAGTTCAAAAGAAAAATAACTGGCTGGGTATGGTTAACTGTTTACCTAGTTGTACGCCTGGGTGAACTTGGGTGTCGTCATTTTGGTGACACGTGCCACAAGGATGTTATGATTTGGCTGCTATTGAGTTCCCCCTAATATGAATGATCTAATACTTGGTTGATGCTGGGTATTGAGTGCCCCCAGATGTGGACGATCTAACACGCTCATTTTACAGCATGGTTGAAGATACAAAAAAAAAACACAGAGGGTTGTTATAGAGGGAATGACCTTCAAAATAAGAGTAGTAATTTCTGCTGGCATTGTTTAAAGTACACTCGGTTGGTAGGCCCAGATAGGGGGGCAAAGATTCCTCAGAGGTAAATAAATAGAATGATAAGCNATGTTATGATTTGGCTGCTATTGAGTTCCCCCTAATATGAATGATCTAATACTTGGTTGATGCTGGGTATTGAGTGCCCCCAGATGTGGACGATCTAACACGCTCATTTTACAGCATGGTTGAAGATACAAAAAAAAAACACAGAGGGTTGTTATAGAGGGAATGACCTTCAAAATAAGAGTAGTAATTTCTGCTGGCATTGTTTAAAGTACACTCGGTTGGTAGGCCCAGATAGGGGGGCAAAGATTTCTCAGAGGTAAATAAATAGAATGATAAGCTTGTAGGATCTCTCGTTCATTTTTTGATAGACCAGAGGGAGAGAAAATAAAGAACTTATACACTTAAAGTAAAGGGGTTTGTGTTGGGGATTGGACATGGTTTGACTTGTAGAATGGTATCTGTTCAAGGTAAAGTTACACAACCTATAACTTTAACAGGGTTCCGAAACTAAACAAAGTTTCACAATACGATTTGATGCTTTGTTCCTCAGCTCTGGTACCAATGGAAACCCATTGCAAGCAGCAGCCTGTTTCTTTTGTTTTGCCGCTCAAAGTCATTTAAAGAAAAAAATCATTAACCCTCTATCAAATGTTTTTAAATTTTCTCACAAATACTACATTCTTGCTTTATTTCACTTTCAGTTAGCTGTAAAAAAGTTAATTTGTTAATAATACGGAAGAAATTTTATACTAAGTAGCTTCAGAGCCCTTCAAAAATGCCTGGTTCAGTAATCTTTAATTTTGTTCCATATTTTCCATGATGGATTTTACAGTATCCACGAACTCATTTTTCCAGTCTACCATAAATTTCTGTACCTACGTTTTGGGAGACCCAAATTATGTTATATTCAAATGCAGCTATCTGGTGCTATCCGTGCTATGTAATGACTCGCGATACCTAAAATAGTTGAGACATATTTGTAGCCCTGGTCAGTCGGCAATATCAGGCTTGATTTTATTGCCCTGCTTGGGTAGCATGATTACAAAATAAGGTTGTTTTTTTCCATTCAGGGCTCGAAGATTGATTTTATTGCCCTGCTTGGGTAGCATGATTACAAAATAAGGTTGTTTTTTTCCATTCAGGGCTCGAAGATTCATTTTGGTCTGGTTGCTTTTTCNAAAAATGCCTGGTTCAGTAATCTTTAATTTTGTTCCATATTTTCCATGATGGATTTTACAGTATCCACGAACTCATTTTTCCAGTCTACCATAAATTTCTGTACCTACGTTTTGGGAGACCCAAATTATGTTATATTCAAATGCAGCTATCTGGTGCTATCCGTGCTATGTAATGACTCGCGATACCTAAAATAGTTGAGACATATTTGTAGCCCTGGTCAGTCGGCAATATCAGGCTTGATTTTATTGCCCTGCTTGGGTAGCATGATTACAAAATAAGGTTGTTTTTTTCCATTCAGGGCTCGAAGATTCATTTTGGTCTGGTTGCTTTTTCTTTAAATGGTTTGAACTGGTAGATCTAATCACCTCAGGGTATGCTTAAAATAGTTTCATGAAGTCCATCATCTACTCTTTTTGTCACAACAACAACAACAATTAAAATAATAATAGTAATAATAGTAGTAGTAGTAATAATAATAAAAATAATAACAATGTTCTTAAGGGCTGCTAATGGCTGGGTGGATGAGGAAGATAAGCGTCAGATACCTATAAAATATCCCAAACGGCAGGAAAACAACAAAGCCTCTGGCAGCCTGCGTCCAACTCCTGGCCTTCACCTGGCAGAACTGTTTGGAACTCACAGGAGAAGGGACGAAAAGCGAGTATCTGGCCTTCTTCTGTACTCCGAGTAGAACAAGCTCATTAGTGTTGCCAGCAGTTGTTCTGGGGAAAGGAAAATTTGTTCTTTTACAACCAGGGAAGACGAAACCCTTTTGGTCTGGAAAAACAGTCGGTCTAGTGGGAACTACACGAACAATGGTATAGATTGATCGAATTCTGCTTTTGGTTACCATTCATCTAGTGGGGGTTATACGAAAAATTATTGCTGCAACCCGAAGGTACCGTCCCGATATGGTTGGACCTACGCCATGAGGTTGCCAATCGCAGAACCTTGTGACACTGTCAAAAGAAATGCTTTGTCCAGAGAGCCGGGCAACCCTGGAGGGACTGAACCGAGCCTGTGCATTCAATAAAGGTGTTTTATGGGAGATTTAGATAATGATCAAAACCTATATTACATAATTTAGCGAATAATACTGTACTGTATTCTGTATATCTACTATTCTAAGCTTTTGTTCATTAGTCCAGTCACAATTTTTCGCTACAAGTACTGCGTTGTTGTTGTCACGATTTGGTTTGTCATCAGTACCTCTGACGGTACTACTTAGTATATCCTATCTCGCGCCCGTTACGTTCACCACGGTCAGGTCTGTTATGTCCTTCCAATTGTACTTCAACCTATAAGGAGTTCCTGTAGCTCCATATTTCCAGAGCCTTTAATTTCTTTACATTATTACCTTTCACCACTGAGCTTTGAGGATTCTTTTCTTTGTCCAGAATAGTTTTAAATATAAAATTGTATTTCTTGCTATGGCGATCCTTTTTCTAATTTTCACTGAGTCATTGTTGGTGTTGGTGAAGAGAGATCTCGCAGATAGCTGAATTATTTGAGAGTTAAAACCAATTTACCATTGAGGATAAGGTCTTGTTATTTTTTGTGGTTGCAGACTTTTCATATGCTTTTATGTCTATGATGTTTGCTTTGCTTATGCTCAGATGAAGACCTTTCGATTCACTGGCAGCTCTTATTGTGTTTGTTAGTCCTGTTAATTAAGTCATTGATCCACTGAGAGGAAATACATCAGAATACCAGAATACCGTAAAAATAAATATTGTGAAACCGCTGTCTCTTACTTTGATTGTACCTCTGAATTCATAAGGCGTTTCTTTCATAATTTGTTCTACGTGTATGTTAGCAGATCCGGCGTCAATATGCATTCCTCTCATCCTTTGTTCGATTTTGAGATGAGTATTACCATAGATCATTTAGCGGTATGCCTAGCACTTTCTACCCTCCCTAATAGTCTGTGATCGAGAGCCCATCCCCTGAGCAGATAGATGGTTGTTGGACCCTTCTTAGGTGAACCGTCACAACGGTGGAAAGTTTCCTGTTTGGTTGGACAAATGAATCCCTTGAGAAAGTAGGAATATTTCAAAATCAGTGCAAAAACCAAATTTTATGCTTTTTGTCTAGATGCAAGTAGTATTAATACGTATAAATTTGATCCTTTGTACGAGATTAAACACTTTTAGAATTGGTTCCCAAAATAGTATTTCCTTGAGTAAAAGATATTTTTTATTGGTCAGTTAAAATCTTTTCTCAATGACAAATTCAGTAATGTAGAATTTTCTTATCTCCAGAAGGTGTAAATCCTAGTTTTCTATAGAGAAACAGTACATACCACCCTGTTACTGAAGATCTCGCAAGAAACGTTCTAGCATGGGTCCGGAAGCATGACATGCCATATCCCAAACAATGACATTCGGCCAGTTCTTTCCACTCCCCAAACTATCTCCAGTCTGCACTGTGACATTGATAAAGTAGCAAAGCTCTGGACTGAAAAAACCTGATATACTACGTAACAGTTGCTGACTATTCAGCATTTTTGGGGGGCTCAAAAGAACCATATGGCAAGTTCTCCAAGTTGTTGTTGATCAGATTGTCTTTCTGGTCCACCTTGACTATCGAATAGAGTAGTCTGTGGTACGTGACAAGAGCAAAATTCATCTCAGATAGTTCATGGGGCTTTCGGTCTGTCTGTCTTTCGAGTAGGTCTTATGTCTATCCTTTTCAGTATTTAATGCGTAATTTAATTTCTTTTATATTTTTTTTCTCCAGTCGACATACTGCATATTGTAGGATTTATATTTGGGAGGATGCCTACAATCTTCAAAGCGTCTGCAACAATTTCCCAGCTACATTCTTTGGTCAAAATTCATCGCCCTCTTAATAACTACAGTGTGAATACGTATTGCTAATTACACAAAGACTAAAGCAATCCTGAAAATATCACAAAACCAGCTTCAGGGATAGTAACTCTACCAGATGGTAGCACATTAGACATAGTAGACGATTTTAAGTATTTGGGGTCATATATTTGCGATTCGTACGTTGACTTCAAATGACGCAAATGCTTAGCTTGGAGTAGATTCTGGCAGCTATCAAACATCTGGAAAGCTGCAGATATTCCACTGAGTTTAAAACCAAAATCTCACTGGGCGCAATAGACGGGAAAGACCGAGACTCTCATACAGAAAAAAAATTGAACAACTAACAGGAATGACAAATGAAGAAGTTAAAGTTCTTGCAATGGACAGAGATGGATGGAAGCTTGTGGTCGGGAGGTTCGACACACGACCACTGAGCAAGACCAGAGCTCGAATGCTAGATAACCGGGTGTGATAAGGTATTTGGTGCCTTTTTCAGCTCTGTCATTGTGATGAATGAGGGTAGCTTCTTCGCTCTTTTTCAGCCCAACACTGAGTTTCAGTTAAAAGGTAAACTGTAAGATATTCTATATTATCACTATCTTAAAGAAATACGGCTGTGTATTCAGGATTAGTTGTCGGCTAACCCAGGAATTACCTATTTTTGTTAAAGGGGAACTCTTCTGATAATGTGGCCAGAAGAATCAGCCGATGTTCCTTTGGGTCAGCTGTATAAAAGTACGTTCTTTCTGGGGTTATGGGAGAAAAAGGATAAAATATTTATGCCTCCTCCAATATGTGGAACAAGCAGGCCTCTTACAATTGGAAGGACACCAGGTGAAGATTTCCATTCTACTATTTCGTTAGCTCCAATGAGAAGCATGCTAAGGCTTGGCCTTTATGACTTTACTATCTATTGGTTTGGGCACTCAATTTTAGTTTAGAATACGTCTTTAGCTACCCAGTTTAGGATTTTAATCTTTCATGAAGAAAGACAGGGAATAAAAGCTTTATGTCACATTGATTTAAATTTTGCTTGGTATTTCGTTGCTTGAATTCCACAATCGACATTTCACTTATGATTGCCATTTCCATTTGCGTTTATCAGGTACTAACAGAATGACCACTTGCTTACTATACTTCTTTATGAGACGCAACAAGTACTCTGTTGTATTGATGTATCACTTGGTTTTCTTGACTTTCCTTCGTTTTCACTCTTGCATTGCTTCAGAAAATCATATGCTATTCGCTCGTCTCTTATTAAGTATAGGGCAACTTTATTATTTTCTAATTTTCAAATTACCCTAGGGAGTTTATTTGTCACCATTTCTTGGAAATTCAGATGTACAGTACAAGACAGGATAGTTCTGTCCTACATGCTATACCCAGAACCCTTAAACGTTCCATCAAGCTAACCCAAGAATGTTTCGTCGAGGTTATTGCCATGGTTACATATATCTGTAGAAAGGAACTTTTACACTCCCAGGCCACACAGTTTATTATTTCCCATCTTTAGCAGCTTTGTGTCCGTTGAGTGAACATGTCACATATTCACTTAACGGAGGAAGATGTTTTCCCTAACAGTATTTATTTGCACCTTGGAGTCACCAGGAATCCTATTACCAGGGTATACGGATTTACTGTTGCTCGCAATGCTTTATGAAACTGGACATCTATTGACTTCAGTACCATACAAGACATCTCAGTCCCAGTAATGAAGAAAATAATATTTTCCCAGCTTGGGTGATGTTTTAAGTGTCCCTTTATGAGTTTGTGAGTGATCACATTCTGACCAGCCTCTTGAGAAAACCTCTGATATACGCGTATTGCTAAACACCACCACAAAGGCTCATCCAGAAAGCCTCCTGGAAATACGAGATGATCACATACCGAAGTTGAGAGATGCTCTGGGTGATTCTTCATGCTTTGAACTTTCTCTTTTGAGTCATCAGACTCGTCTTAAATGAATTTGTGTAAATTTCTGTCTCTTTACCTAATTCAGTTAGACACTTTAACTTTACTTCCGCTGTTTTAATATTTTGTACCAGTGAAAACACACAAACACACAAAGACTTTCGAGGACGTGTTCATATTTCTGCATTGAAATACCACAGCACCTAAATTCGCGCAAACTTTTTTCAATGCATTTTGTAAGCGTATTAAGATTTGGCAAGGGCCAAAGGCCTGCCAAACCTTTGATTAGCTTGGCCGCCTCCCAACTTTCTTTACTTCAAAGCAAGTATGTGTTTCCTATTTCCATTCTGAGTTGATAAGTTACTGCCCGCAGGCGCAGGTTTTCCTCGATAACAGGTTTAGTAATTTGTTGCCACAAAAATTTTGCCGTTGGCTTTCCGTTTGTATTGTCCGAAGTAAAGTCTTTGTGTCTGCATTGCAAAGTTTTCTTTGTTCATATTTCGCAATGAAGCTCCCTTCCGTGTATGTATGGAAGTAGGGTGAAAGGAACACGTACTGACGGAATTGTTTATTTAGGAATTATTGTTGCCATAACAAAATTTTTACACACTGGTGTTAAACAGGGAGGAAGGGTTCAAAAGATACCTACCCTTTAAGCAAATTAGCTTCCATCTCACTTCTCCTCTACGGTTTTCTGTACGAAAATCATGTTAATCAAATAATACCTGTACTGATTTGGTCTGACCCAACACCATTTAGGATTCCTACTTTTTGAAACTGGCTCTGAAGAGTTGTTTGTGTGAGCTCAGAAAATTAAAGAGTTTTCTTACCTGTTACCTGTTTACTTACCTCATTTTTTAGACAGTCTCATTTTAACAAATCAAGTAGAGGTCCACAATCAGATGGATCTGTGGAGCGCAGACGAGGTGCGATTGAGACAATCGCAAGGCGAATGCAAAATTATTTCCACCAAGGAATAGAAATAATTCATTTTCTGTCCAGACAATTAATTTGTGCGTTTGTTATAGTAGTGCTTGCATATCGATAATTGCATTGTTGATTAAGAAATAGTGCCCATCTCTTCCACTCACCTTCCGCTTCCAGCCGCGCAATGTTTTTGGTAGATATTTTTGTTCCTTATGCTATTTAGTAGTGCCCATCTCCTCCGCTCTCTTTCCAGCTTGTTTTTATTAGTTTTGCATTTTTTATTTAGTGCCCATCTCCTCCACTCTCTTTCCAGCTTGTTTTTATTAGTTTTGCATTTTTTATTTAGTGCCCATCTCCTCCACTCCCTTTCCAGCTTGTTTTTTTTAGTTTTGCATTTTTTATTTAGTGCCCATCTCCTCCACTCTCTTTCCAGCTTGTTTTTTTTAGTTTTGCATTTTTTATTTAGTGCCCATCTCCTCCACTCTCTTTCCAGCTTGTTTTTTTTAGTTTTNCCCATCTCCTCCTCTCTCTTTCTTGCTTGTTTTTATTAGTTTTGCATTTTTTATTTAGTGCCCATCTCCTCCACTCTCTTTCCAGCTTGTTTTTTTTAGTTTTGCATTTTTTATTTAGTGCCCATCTCCTCCACTCTCTTTCCAGCTTGTTTTTATTAGTTTTGCATTTTTTATTTAGTGCCCATCTCCTCCACTCTCCTTCCAACCTTGTTTCAATGGCAGCCCTTAAACTTTGAGCAGATATCAACACATGGTCACTCACTGCTATGGCTTTCTGCTTAGCTCCATTTTGGCTCTTTTCATTGCATGCTTTTCCCTTGATTGTTGGGGAGGCAAGTAGTCCGTTAATGGTCGAGTGTAAGTAACATAAATTTTTTCCAGGTGGGTTAAGAAATCTGTTGCCATGGAATGTTGTCTTATCTTTCCCAGGCATGGCTATTTGTGGAACACTAACTTTTTTGTGTGTCTTTTCCAACATAAAATTATTTCTGTTTGTTTATTCTTTTGTGTTTCCGTATTGTTGTGCATTATTCTCTGTTGGTCTGTTTCAAAAACGTTTTTGACTTATTGAATTTCTCTGTTTTCTTTCTATGTTACATGCTGGTTATGTCAGAGAACGGGCTTGCTATTGGGGCCTCAGTATGTTCTCTCAAGTAGTATGTAACGAGTTTGCTTCTGTTTCTTGTAGCACTGGCATACCTTTTCAGTCCTTTGTAGAAAAGTACATTTTGTACCATGTCATCATCTGTTAACTCAATGTATCTGTGAATTGGATGTTGATCTCTTTTCATTCCAGCCAGCTTTTTCTACTCCTCTTTCGTGGTGTCATTAGCATCCAAGTATGACCAAAAGACTCGCACTCAAAATTTAACTGATTTTTGTCAACTGGACAAAGGTCAGGTTTCACTAATTAATCTCTCTCATCCAAAATATGTTATTATTTGGATTGTTGGTGATGGCCTCAAGGGTTTCATTTTCCTTTAATCACATCTCCATGATTAGAGAAAATGTTTTGTCTGTGGAAGGTGGCAAATTCAGTCACAATCACCACGAGAATGTTTTTAATTCTGCTGTTTGGTTTGGTGAGTTTCACAGGAAAAGGAAAAATTTATTGTTTGTTGTGATTTCGACAGTAGCGCGTGGCGCAAAAATTCAAAACATAAATCTGGGGGTAAAGTTAGAAAATCCATATCATATGAAGAGCAGTTTTAGAGGTATTTTGTCCCACAGGTCCGGTGGGTAGCCACCCCTGGGTACAAAAGTATTTTTCCTAGAACGGTCTTGACACAAGGCTTCCAAAAAAGTATAACACTTGAAGGTAGAGCTACATACATTGAACACTTGTACTTTTTTTCTGCTCTTTGGTACACACCAGTTGGCGGTTTGGTAAAATGCTACTAAACCGTATTCATTTTTTGGACTCGTCTGCACCTCGTCTGTTGAAGATCCGATGTCTTCGATGCCCAGTTCAGATAGAGAAACACATAAAATTCCAATCTAGAGGACTGTATACCAATGTTTTTACCAATAAACGTTCAATAGTCAAATTATACAGACTCGTAACAATCAATAGTAGTGAAACACACAACCAGTGAAACACACAACCAGTGAAACACACAACCAGTGAAACACACAACCAGTGAACACACTACCAGTGAAACACTTCTATCAGTCTGATACAATCTTGATACGATCTTAAAGAATTTTGTAAGTTGTCAAGTTACTTTTTCTCCCTATTTTCCCACATGACACATCTAGAATCAGCATGTATTTACAATATTCTCACAATTAAAAAATACCTAAAGTTACACGCCCAAAATATATGTTCATGATCAAAATATAATTCAAACAATAGTAATTCTAAATTATCTACGTAAATAAGTCACACAGCACGACCACAATTGTGCTGATGCCGGTGACTCACGTTAATCAGCCTATTTTCAGTATATAGCGATTCCCCTACTGACGGATACTGAGAACCACCCCAATCAGGGCAGAATAATGCGGGTAATTCCCCAACATCGTCCAATCATCCTTGTATGCAGAATTAATGGTGTTAGTGTTTAGCTTTGAGTGAAGTGCCCTAGAAAAAATGTGACCGGGAGTGTCAAACATAACTTTAGAGCTTTCCATAGCCTGAAAAACTGTAGTTGACAAATTGGTGGCTCGGAGTATTAGAGCATTAAACTCTGGGTCCCTTGCGGTACACCAGTTTTTTGTATTTACCCTTAAAATTCAAGGGTCTCAACAGCTTTTACCAGAAAATGCACAATTTTAAAGGTCTCATTTTCCTGATTTTTTACAAGTCAGGAGCTCTCAAACACATTTAAAGAGCATTGGAAGCCTTGCATAATTCTTTGCACCATAAGCACTGATATTTTTCTTATTTTTTTGTTTGTTTGTTGTTTTTTCTTGATATTTTTCTCTATATCCAAACAACTATTACACCAAGCCCTCGGCTTCGCAAAAACCCACACTGCCATAACAGAAAACGAAATAAGAGCAATCCTACACTGCAAAAAATCCCTACAATCCCTACTCTTCTTCGACAATGAAACCTGGATCAAGTAAGCTTCTAATAACTCCTTTGATATTACCATGCGGAGCTATGATGGGGCGGAAATTTACGAACTAATCGGTCTACTAATATTGAACAATCTATCTACATTGGTAGACAAGAACGACGTTGGTCTCTGCAGAGATGATGGGCTCGTGATTATCCGAAACACCAGTGGAAGTGCAATCGACAAACTCAGAAAGGACATATCAGATCATTTAAATCTCTTGACCTCCAAATAGAAATCACCTGCGGACTCTATTCTGCCAACTTCCTCGACGTCACCCTCAACCTCAGAAGCAAAACCTACAAACCCTACAGGAAACCAAACGACTCCCTGCTTTACGTTCATACATCGTCCAACCACCCCAAGCAGATTATAAAACAACTTCCAACCGCTATAGCCAAACGACTATCAAAAAATTTCTTAAACGAAACCGTCTTCGATACCGCCAAACCCGAATACTAAGAAGCACTGAAGAAAAGCGGCTACAAAAACATCCAACTGAAATACTCCAAGCCCAACCCACCAAATAAAAGAAGCCGCTCACGCAATATCATCTGGTTTAACCCACCAATCAGCAGAAATGTATCCACCAAAATTCTTAAGAAATTCCTCCTGCTCATCGAAAAACACTTCAAAGCAAGTCACCTGAAAAACTTTTCAACAAAAACAATGTCTGCAGTTGCACCCGAAACATAGGAACCCTCATCAAGAACCACAACGGAAAGATTTCTTCCAACCCAAGCAAAGAAGCCCAACCATGTAATTGCAGAAAGAAAGACGAATACCCCCTAAATGGCTACTGCCGCAAAGAATCAATCATTTATAAATGTGAAGTAACCACCCCCAACGTTTTGGAGAAGGTTTACATAGGATAAACAGAAAAAGACTTTAAAACCAGATGGAATGGCCATAAGCAGTCGCTGTCAAACAGGAAGTACAAAAACAGTACATCACTATCTTCCTACGTGTGGGACATGAAAGATAATCACCAAACCACCCCAAAGCTGAAATGGTTAATAATTAAACACGCCAACACTTGCACAATTAATGGACGCACATGTGCACTTTGTTTACAAGAAAAATTTGAAATTTTAAACTACCATAACAAAAGCGAACTTTTAAACAAAAGAATTGAACTGATTGCCAAATGCCGCCACATGAACAAATTCCTTCTCGCTAACTTCAAATCAAAAGACTAACAAATTAAGCCAGTGTTAACAATCTATTATGTCCTGTTGTTCTATTTTTACCTGTTGTAGTTCTGAATAGCCTGTAAAATATATGTGTAGTTTTTGTAACGTTTTTTAACCAGTAGGCTGATGAGTGCAAGACACGAAACTTTAAGTTCTATATACAAGTTTTGAGTTTTCTCTCTTACCTGGTATGTTCTCTCTGAATTTCCATCGCACTGTAAATGGTAGCAGGAGAACTCTATTATTTTCGATTGTTTGTTTAATTATTTTTCTTGTTTAAATATTGGTGAAAGCCACGTTGCTGAAAATGTAAAACATTTCCTAAAGTTTAACTTATTATTTATTTTGTTTGATAATAGTGAATGCAGAATAAAACTTTAACTGTTCCAAATGTTTTAAATCTTTAACATTAGTTTGAAATAGCATTGATTGAACTACCTCCAGACGGCACCCACAGTTAGCTCTCACGAGCGTGAAATCAGCCTTTTCATTGCTCCTTGACATTGGAATGACGCCATTTATTTGAGCAGGGATTTTCGAAAACCACCCAAAACAAACCCAACAACACCGGGATATTCTCTAAATAAGTAGTTTAGGTGGACACATTTGAACCGCCTTTGCAGTTGGCCCATGCATACATTCGATCTGTTTTCAAGCCCAATGTAATTCCGTTGAAAGGACAATTCTGGGTAGTATTTGACAAGTACAAAAAAAAATATTCTCGAAGTGAGAGATGTGTACGACTTTTGTCCATGTGAAATGAGCGAAAAAACTTTCTTGTCATTATTTATACATAGTTTTTCCTGAGATTTTCGGTTCTTTCCGTGCATCCATTAAAATTCCACCGGATACACTCAGGTCCCTTAAGTGGACCAGACATGACTCAACCTGCAATTCATTATAGTCAAAGGAAGAGAAAGTATGCTGTATTGTAGTAGTACTCTTGTAGTACTCTTTAACTGATATCTCTGGGTCTTGGATCATGGAAAATGTTAAGCGGTTTCTTCCCCGTTTTTGGATTGGCCGTCTTAGTAAATAAATAAATATATGAATAAATAAATAAATAAATAAGCATGACCCATTTTTTGTTTAAGTTTAACATAATTTTATACTACTCCAGGGAATTTTGTTACCCTCGTCTTTTTCGCGAAGGGTGCTACTGTGCCATATCTTTAAATTTTGGAGATTTTTAAAATTGAATGATCATATTTCAAAAGATGGAAATTTAAGAACAGAAACCACGTGTCTCATATTTGCCATGGTGATTCATAAATTTAAATAACTGAAGTAAGTTCTCTTTTCTTTCACATGCCAATCGTCGTTTTTTTGGCACAGAATATTTGGGGTCTATTTTATTTAATTATAGGGGAATTTAATTGTTAGAACATGTGTTGAACTCCTAAAGAAGCGATAATCGACAAGCAGCTTAGAAAGGAAATAGAAATTCATGATATGCAATTTGCTTTCATCTCTGGAAAAGGAACCACCAACCCGATGTTTATTATCAGACAGAGGCAAGAAAAATGCCTCGAAGGTAGCGAACTGCTGTACTTGGGATTCGTTGATTTGGAAAAAGCATACGACCGCGTCCCACCTGATGTTATACTTTGGTGCTTGAGAAAAAGAGGGATGAAGGAAAAAATGGTAAAAGTAGTCGCCAGCCTCTACAGCAACAGCCAGACCAAAGTAATTTTTGCGCAGTCGAAGAATCGGAAAATTTCGAGACCAGAGTCGGATTACATCAGGCCCCTTCCTGTTTGCTCTGGTAGTCGAGATCATAACGAAGGACATAAGCAGAGGACTACCAGAGGAGCTGTTGTATGCAGACGACCTGGCCATAACAGCAGATAACAGAGAGGAGATGCAATTGAATCTTCATAGGTGGCAGGAAGAGATAGAATTGAGAGGTTTAAAAATGAATAGCAGGGAGACAGAAACAATGGTATCATCAAAGAGTAATCAATAATTATTAACATTAGAGATAGACATGTGGAAGTGATTAAGCAAGTGGAATCGTTTTGCTTTTTAGGAACAACCATTGAACGACAAGGGTGTGTGTGTGTCAAGAAGAAGTCAAGACAAGACTTAGAAAAGCTTGGGCGAAGTGGCGAGAAGTGAGCGACATAGTATGCGACACGAGAATGCCAATAAAGCTGAAAAACGAAGATCTATTCATCAGTGCTACAACCAGTGTTACTATATGGTCTAAAAGTCGTAGCTTTAAAAAGGGCAGAGGAGAGAATATTAGAAGCGACGGAGATGAGAATACTAAGGTTGCTTGCCGGAATATGTTTGCACGAACACAAGATAAATGGTGACGCAAGAAGATTTTTGGAGGGAAGAAAAATAACAGAGAAAGCCTGAGAATTAAAGTTGAGATGGCATGGACATGCAATGAGGAGAGAAAATGTCAATATTTTGAAGGCAGTATGGCAGGCACCAGTGAGAGGAAGGAGGAGTAGAGGACCACAAAAGCTTAGACTGAGGGACGTCACAGAACGAGACATGAAAGAAGTGGGAGCGAGAGAAGGAGAATGGGAAGACCGAGTCAAGTGGAGGAAAGGGTGTCGAGCGGTTGACCTGACAGACATCGGACGAAGGCCGAAGAAGAAGATTTGGGTTCTAATTCTAAGCCAAATACAAATACAAATACAAACACAAATACAGCTCCCCACAAAGAAACACACTGGTCGAGGGTGGAAACGCGTATTTAGAAAAATTACGTCATTTCATTTTTAAAACTATTTCAACATCTGCTCTTCCTTTAATAAGCAGCTGAAGTCCGGACTAGGGCTCGGGCTTACTTAAAATACCTGAGATTCTAATCCTCCAAGCTACTTTTGAACTTAACTGTTAACAAGAGCAAAGACAGAAATGGGCGCTCTCTGGCGAAAACTATGCAATTTTAAAGAAAACTGGTCCCCGAAATCAAAAGGAAATACCGACTCAAATATCAAATTTCAAGCTCAGCATCTTCAGAATGATGTTTTAATTTTTATTTCATTGATCTTCATTCCAACTATAGCCTTTGGTAGACAATACCAGTTTGATGCTGACACAACGTATTCTGCATAAAGGTTATAAATGAAAAACTTATTTATCTGTTTATTTAAAACCTTTTTATGGAGTTCATTAATATTTCCATATGTAAAGAAAATATAAATAAACAAATGAGATAACTAGCCTGGTTCTAACTCAAATAAACTCTGAATTTCCTGAAATTGGTGCCCAACCTCAAATAACGCGCCCTTTTTACATTTAAGAGCTCAAAAAAATTGAAGCAAAGGCATTACTGGAGTTGTTTTAGCAATCATATATAGCTCATGTAAAATAATTTCGTCATTGTTGGTCTCTTTTTCTTCTTGCATTGTTAGTCAATTCCATATGATTATTACAAGACAATTGATTAAGTTTTGAAAACACTGGTTGGATCCCCGTAAAAAAACGCTTTCTTGGAGTTAAATCCCCTATTTCAACCTTCCTTTCGATAAAAAATGGCAATACATCTAGCAATGGGGCCTCTAAAAATACCTATTTTTTACTATTTTTTAATTATTAATCGGTCAAGTAAAACAGATAAAGAATTATCTAAAAATTTTGTGAGGCTTAATGTGCCTCAGTTGAATTGTATATTGTCCTTTATTAACCAGAAATCTTATTTTAACCAAGAAAATCCTCGTTTTTTCTTTATTACGGACTCATAAGTAAAGAAAATTAACTTAAAAGACATTAGAAACTAGATACTAAAAAGATATTAAAACAGGGGCTGAAAGAACTAATTCTTACTTACTGACTACGTGAAGCTTTGCAGATTTTGTTAAATATGGTTATGATAGTTTCATTTCCAATTTTTAGCATTTGCCACATCTGTAAACTGGACTTACCATATTCTCAAGCCTCACCAAAGAAACTTGATGGAAATGACGGGGAATTTTTCTCGCAGCAGGGATAAGTAGGAAATGACAACGCCAGGACACAAATTCAAAGCAGAATAATAGGATTACAAAAAATGACAGATTTTTGTCAGTTTGCTTGCAACACAAAAGAGCGACTACCTCCTTTGTGGTGGGAAGTGAACAATGGGCATTGGCGGAATGTCAATTTGAGAAGTCACTGCAAAGTCAGGACAAATCTGGACTGTAATTACATTTAATACATGGCTATTTAAGAAAATAAGTTTAACTAAACAACATCAGTATTAATGATTTGTGCTTTTAAAAGTAGAAGGTCTTTACAATTGATCTTTGCTACCAGAATCCACACTTTTAATGGAGTCGACTTACGCTGGACATCAGGAAGTGTTATCACTTTCAATCTAAATTGCCAAGAAAATGGTATGGTACATTGAATGTTGTGGAGTTGTAAAGCCCCAATATTTATGATGGATATTGTCCATGGTCATTTATTCCTGTTCTTTTTACACTGGACAGGAATTATATGTAGAGTAAAGACAGAAAGTAAGTTCTGGATTTTGTATTTTTATCGACCATGCATTTGGGATCCCACGTCCGTAATTTTCCCGTTTCTGCTTTTGTTGTTTGGCTTTGTTTTTGCAAACTTTCTTGTAAAGTGTTACCCTACACCAAATGCTTGTCAAATGCTTTTAAAGTGTGATTATTTTTGTTGTTTCAACAGCTGGCGACAGGAATTCTGACCTTAAAAAAACAGGAATTTTTTTTCAGGTCTCGAAAGTGTTTTAGGTTGTTTTGGGGCTTGATTTTAGTTGAATGACATTTGTGTTTTGTGTGTTTTTTTGAGAATAAGACTGCAAATCCGGGAATCACGAAACAGAACGAAGAAACACGGAAGGTTTGTTGAAATTAAAGAAATGATTCCGAAATTAACCCAAAATTTTGCTTTTAAACTAATCGTTTCAGACTTTTAGTAAAGATAAATTTTAGTATCATGATTTACAACTGTGGGGTTCGGTGAGGCCTTTTTCTAGGCACTCAGTTTAATACATGAACGTTTCTTCCTGTGACCCCGTGGCTTCCTAGAAAGGTCAACCTACCATTGATCACAAAGATTAGGTTAATCTTTTGTACAAAAAAGACATCAAACCTATGACCTTACTACCATGTAAATATGTGCATGATGGTTCTTTACTCACAAGTCAAGGTTTTCAAGCAAAATGTTATACCTCGCAAATTTTAAATAAAAACATGGAACATAAGAGTATCAAAGCTCGGAGTTTCCAGAATTTTAGAACATAGTCACTGCTCCGTAAAGCGAGTTTCCAAAGTAAATCTGAATTTTGTGTGTCAATTCTGAAGTAATTATTCGCACTTCTCATGTTTGCGTCACCGCGTTTGGGTCCCCGTGGACGAGTTGATTTACAATGCGGATGGGCTCGCAACCGTTTTGGGTATGGCAGGTGGTCTATTCCTTATATTACTTTTGATAATATGGGAAGTTTTTGTTAAGAATAATGTAGTCATTTTGTTTAGGCTTCAATGGTACCCGAAATATTTTGTTGAAAATTTTAGACCAAACAAAAACTGTATTTTTTCTTCAAAGAAATAGGTAATGTTCTTCAGGTATAGCATTTATGCTTTCATTAATATGCTGTAGCCTCACTACAAACGAGTTACTTTAAAAACACCACAAAATGGTCTCTTTTCTTTACAATGTTTTGAAGGGTTTCCTATAAAGGGAGTTAAAATTGATTTCAGGTACGACAAAGCAGTAAAGAATGTTTGTTTTCCCTCGGCACATGGGATGAGCTGAATGAAAAGAACTTGGTAAATTTTTCCCACTTGTATCGTGTCCAACAAACTTCCTTTTTAAACGGTACCATACAGAACAGTTCAACTGGCCCTGGGGCAGAACCATTTCACAGACTGAATGAATGGGACAGCATTTTTTTGCGCCGAATCTAACTTGATGTCGGTAAGGAAAAGCTAATAAAAAAAGTTATTTGAAAAGACCAAATTGAAAAGTGTGGTGTTATTTAAAATATTGATTCATCTTTATTTTTACGTTGAAAGGGGAGTATAAATGAAGTGTAAGTGATTTTTAAATTCACAAAAATTGCTTCTTTTGTTGGTTTGGATTTTTTAATTGTTGCCCAAGTGCTAAGAAAATTGTTTTATTAATTGATTTCTGTTGCGATTTTACACATTGATTTTTGTCAAGATAGCTTGATTACTGTAAAAAATGCCTGAAATCTTTTGAGCTTGTCAGTTTCTACCCCTAAACTACTCACTTTTTAAAGTTTCAGTCACGTCGAATAAAAACCTATTTTTCTTGTTTGAACTGCACTTACGATGTAAAAATCATGAAGCTACTTAATACAAGAAAACTATCCACCAATAATTCCAATTTCCCTGACCATCCCCCATTTGGTACTGTACATACAATATATTATTTTCATGGAATTTGAAATTGGACGGTTACCAATATTTCTTTCATGACATAGCTGTTATCATTTAAAGTAAAATGAGGAGATTTTTGGTGCTCACACGAAGGATTGAAATGATTTAAAGAAAATTTACAGATAAATTTAAAGGATTTAAATTTCTTTTGATTTATTTTGATCATCAGTTTAGTTTCTATTTCGACTTCTGTTATTAACCGCCCTTAATTGCGACTTTGTTTTCCCTTTTGCATGCAATTCTTCGCAAATCTCTTTCCCCGGGGATTATTCTCAGATCATTCGTGAAGCTAATTTGTTCAGGAGATATTCCATGATATTTGTTGTCTTATTACTACAATTACAAGTGCCTTTTTATAGTTTCAGGGTTTTCCACTCATTTTGTTTGAGCAGGTCTGTTCAAGAATTGAACAGGCCTTAGGGGGCCTTAGGGCCTTAGGGGGGACTCGACGCAAAGGGGGAAAAATCCTGCATTCTGGGGCATATCTGGGAGGTAAATTGATTTGTTTAAAATGATGTTTTTAAGGTCACTTTTCATGATACCAGATCGCATCTTTTAATTTTGTTCTTCTTTTTTTCACCCACCTTTTTAAAGTTGTTATCCAGTCTACTCAGTAACTAAAATCATTCTAAATTGTAGTCTAAATATTCATGCTAGTAGTTTTTGTAAAGTTGTAATATGTTATACTGAATATATATATATATATATATATATATATATATATCTTCATTGTGTGTGTGACACAAAGTCAGTTTGTTTAAATCCTCTACATATGTACTAGCTATTTTTAATGTGTTTTAAATATTGTCTATAATATACATTTTGTATCAGGAAAAAAACATGAAATTTATAATCAAGAAGTTGCCTCTCAGCAATTAATTTTGAAAACAGGGTCTTTCAAGTTTTGAAAAATTCCTAATTGAAGGTATATAAAAAGCAGTATTGTTCTGTTAATTTTAAAAACATTTTATGCATTTTAATTAACTGCAGAGAGCTAGGTAGACATGAAAAATCTTGTTTAAAATTGGGTTGGTTATACCGGTAGATTGTAACTGTTATTCCTGTTTTTTTTTGTAATTTGTATGTGAATAAAATTGTTTTAAATTGAAATTTGATTCACTTTTATTAACACTGAGAAACAAAATTTTTGTAATCATTATTTGACAACTGATCCTGGGTAATCTTTACATGCTGATTTGGAAAATGTCATTATTTTTCCCCTAACGGGTCTCAGTTTTTTTTATATGGCAGTTATATGGTGCATATTTTGCAAAAAATATGCCCTTTTTAATACTTCAGATAAATCAAACAAACAAATATATAGCCTTGATTTATTCCATTGATATGCACAAAAGGGTTGTATTTACTTGTAGCTGTCCTGAAACAGTAATTTATTGGCTGTTGATACATTTTATGAAACCATATTCAGATGTGAAAATTGACTTTTACAGTGAAAATTAAGGAAATTCACACTATTAACATACAAGTATATGCAAATATATTTTAAAAACGAGCTGTTTGCATGCTAGCGTATATAAAGCATATATAAATAGGGGAAAAAATGTCACTTTATGGTAAGAAGCTTCTTTTTCGACTTTGTCTTGCATGTTTGACACTTGGACAGTCTCGCTTTATTGACCAACAGTAGTCCGCCACCATGTGGACATCCCATCGGCCTTGGTATCTTTCCTCCATTTCTTTTATGTCCTGGTGGAACCTCTCACCTTGATCATCGCTAACATCTCCAAGGTTTTCCAAGAAGACATCTAAGTGACTGTGCAGGAAATGCATTTTGATACTCATATTGCAGCCAAGCTTATGAAAGTTTTTCAGCAAATCAGCAATCAAGCTCCTGTAGTTTGGAGATTTATAATTCCCTAAGAACTGCTTGGTAACATCTACAAATGAAGTCCATGCTGCCTTTTAAACAACTGTCATGTTTCCTTCAAAGTTACTGTCATTAATGAGTTTCCGAATCTGGAGTCCATCAAATATCCCAGCTTTCACTTTTTCATAGGACAAACTAGGAAAAGTTCGTCTGATGTGCTGAAAGCATTCTTGGTCTTTGTTGAAGGCTTTTATGAACTGCTTCATTAAGCCTAACTTTATGTATGTGAAGTGGAGGAGGTACAATGTTAGATCGATCACCCAAAGGTTGCTCTATCAGATTTGGCCCGGCTTGCAGTTGTGGTCTTGGGAGCCAGTCTTGTTTGACCCAATGTTGATCCCGATCCCTACTCTCCCATAAACACAAATGGCATGGATGTTTGGTGAAGCCTCTCTGCTGACCCAAGAGGAAATTCATCATCTTCAAGTCTAGACATATGATCCAATTATGGTCATGGTATCGGAGTAAATTAATTACTTTTTTAATGCTCTCGTAGTTTTCCTTTAGAATCACGGAGTGACCTACAGGTACTGCTCCAAACTTGTTTCCATTATGAAGAAGGACACACTTTAAGCTTTTCTTCGAGCTGTCTATAAACAACCTCCAATCATTTGAATTGTAACTGGGTAAACCTAAAGCTAGAAGAAGCCTACAAATGTCATTACAATACACGAAGTCACAGTCAGTATTGAAAATTTTCAGAAACTCACTGTCTCTAGATCTGTAGTACGAAATTTTGAGATCACTCTGAGTCAGTTTCTTCTCACTTAGTCTAAAAGCTAGAAGCTCAGCACCTGCTTTTGATAAACCTATATCGCGTATCAAATCGTTTATCTCAAACTGAATAAGCGGACCAGGAGTGATTCCTGATGTATCCTCAATATCTGAGTGGCTTGAACTAGCTGTAGTATAAGAGCTGGTTTCACGACATCTCGATTCTGGTTGAATAAACTGCAGAATGGGGAACAGTCGGGCAGATTCTAGATCAAAATAATCAAATAATGGTAATCAAATAGAGTTCGTGGTCGTTTCATGTTACTTCATACGTGTGCTTCACATGCTTTAAAGCCTTTATTTTCACTTTCGTTTTGTTATCGAATGACCATCCGATATCGACCAATTAAAATCGCCGTTACTCCCGGTGTTTGGACCAACAAGGAAGTAAACCCGGCTGATTCAACACATGTGATGAACACACGTTTTGATCCGTTTTTTTGAGACACGCTGTTCAATTTTTTGATGACTCGGTGTTTACAATATGCAAGACACAATCAATTATTGAACAGTTCAGTTGAAATTCGCTAAAAAAAATTTTGGGGGGTTGAAGTTTGAGCCGCCCCAAAAAAAGTTTGAAACGGTCAATTTGGCCGGTTACCGGTTCTTAGGGAATACACTATAGTTTACTTTTTATTGTCAGTACAATCAGAGAATCTTTTCATGGTTAGTTAAATTACAGCTTGTTTTGCATTTTCGATTATGTTGGATGCTATGTGTGATAAAACCATTTCTAGTCGTCGGATACTTTTGTCTTTCTTAGATAGTCTATATGTTGCTGCAATTATTCCCTTTTTTAATTCCACCAGACTGATATACAATTGCTTAGAGGACAGAATCTCTTCACCCCTTGCTAACATCTCCAATATTCACCCATGATACCCACAACATTCTCCTTAGAAACCTCATTGCCGCTGCGCTAATCCTGTTTTTAAGACTTTAAGTAATAGCCCTACTCTTACAACCATATAAAAGACTCAACAACACAAAGCATTTAAGTAGCCTAATTCTGGTTTCGATCGACACACTGTCTGACCAAAGAACGTTCTCCAACTTTTTAAAGTTTGTTTTCGAAATTCCAGGACTTATCTCTATTTCCACCTCTGATCTAGTGTCTGTTAAAACCATACTACCCAGATTAAGAAATTGTTCAACTTTCTTTAGCTCGTGGCCCTTCAGGAGGATCTTTCATCTCGTCGCCCCCGTTGAAAATACCATCACAAACGACTTCTTTCGATTTAGCTCCAAACCTTTCTTCTCGCTTTCTTCTAACACTTTATCCACAATGATTTGTAGATTTTATTCACTGTCTGCTATCAACGCTGTGTCATCTGCATATCTGATGTTAACATTTATTCCACCATTAGATATTGCTTTTATGTCCTTAATGTTTCGCATGATCATTTCGGTTGAAAGTGAGAACAGGTCAGGAGATAGTATTCATTCCTGTCTTTATTTCGACATACTTGCTAACTTCGATATTGAGTCTCACAGCTGCCTTTTGCTCCCAGTATAAGTTTTTCAACGGCGCAATATTCTACCCTTCCAGATCTAATGCTTCCAGGATTTCAAACGAAGGCTAATGTCTAACTCGATCAAAGGCTTTCATTTTGTCAATGAAACAAACAGGTATTCCTTTTTGCATACTAACTGCATTCTCTGCTAATATTTTCAATACGAAGGTGGCTTTTCGTGTGCCCTTATTGGCTGTGAATCCATATTGAATATAATATTTCCCCTTGACTAACCAAAATACTTCCTTTGCCTCATTGCAGCTGGATGTATCACTCTTGAGATTACCTTTTGCGCTAGGTCAAACAAATTCTGTAGGCTGGTCTTCTCCATTCGTTCCAGTTATAATGCATTGTTTTATGCACACACACTCCTTTTCTTGCCAACATTTTTTACGCTTCTCCCAGTTTAATCTGTCATATTCTTGGACCATCTCTTTACTGTTCTACTCTTTTGTATTAGTTCTAAAATCTCTTCCGTCATCCATTCCCGCCTCTTCCTTTGTGTTACAGGAGGTATGATTTCTTCAGTAGCTTCACGGATTGCCGAACAAATTTGTTCATAGTCATCTGCCGCACTGTTATTCACATTCTCATTTTACATGTGACGTTTAATCTTTTGTTGAAAAGCCGTTTTCACATCATTGGATTTCAGTTGGTCTGGTTCTGGTCATATCACTTTCTTTGGTCGTTTCAGTTTCTTCATTTTCAGCTTCACAGGTGCAACTAATAGAACATAATCACCGTTGCAGTCTGTGCCTGGATAGCACTTCGCTTGTGTGACATTTCTGTATCTCTTATGGATTGTTATGAAATCGATCTGGTTTCTTGATTAATCATTGGGCTTCTTCATAGCCACAGACGTCTGGATGGTTGTTGAAAGTACGTATTAGTGATCACCCGGTTATTTCTTTCACACCACTAAACACAGGTATCTTCACGATCATTTCGTTTACGCAGTCCATGTGGTCCTGCAACATTTGATTGATTACCTTCACCAACTTTTGTATTTAGGTTACCTATGACAAATACAATCTTTTGAGATTTTCATGTGCCATGGCTTTACCCTGGTCTGCATAATAGTTTTCAGTACCTTCCACGTTACTGTTGGATGTTGGTGCATATACTTGAATGATGGTGATGTTAAATGTGCTTTCTTTAAATTTTACCACGATTATTCGATCGGAAACAGCCCAGTAACCAAATAAACAGTTAGCTATGTTTGGTCCTAGTAGGATTAGGAGAACACCATCAAATGTTGTTTATCTGGTCCTGAGTGTAAAGATACAGTGATATTCTCTAACTACTATGTTAATCTTTACTCTCACCATTTCTCTCACACCTTTTTCAACTTCCCTGCTTGGTGTAGTGTTCTCACATTCTGAGTAACATGATAACGATCTGAGCTGCCTTGCGTGTTCAACAAACCCCTACCGGTTGAGGTAATGGATGCTTGATTCATACTCCCGTTTACCCCGTTGTTGTATGCATTAGTGTTTGTTTTTGCCATGGCTGTATACGAAGGGCAAAAAATCCGCATTAAAGGCCCAAACTTCTTTCTGTAGGGTATTTCTATTGAGACGCCACCTCTAGCTGGCTGGCCGTTGATTCCAAAGAGTTGATCCACCCTTTGATAAGTCTTGTTTTTATTCCTGCTGGGGTTGTTAGCCACCCTCCACACCAGATTTGGAACCTGGTCGGGGAGCCAGCTCAGTCGCCGATCAGTCGACCATGCAACAATTTGTACTGGATTATATGTTGCCAGTAGCAGGGAAAGAACTGACGTGACGTTTAATAATAATAATAATAAACAAAGTTCATGTCCAGCATGACAGCCCGCACAGGGAGATGGTATTCACCTGCCGGACGAGAAAACTTAACCCCGGCTACCGACCAGTAGCTGTAAAGGTTAAGCACCTTCATCAATATGTTGGTAGTTCCAATGATGGTAGATGTTTGGAGTCCATCCAAGACATCAGGGATGCCCAACTCTTTCAAACTGCGCTCCAAGCGCTTTGTCACCACTCCTAAGCTTCCCACGACGATTGGGACAACGCTGGTACATACACTATGTAACTTTCGAATTTGTTGGGCCAAGGGAGAATACTTAGTGACCTTTTCTTCTTCTTTAGCTGTCACATTTCGATCGGAAGGCACAGCAAAATCTGCAACCAGCCATCTCTTCTTCGTGCGGTCAACCACAACAACATCCGTACGATTACATTCCACCTGTTGCAGTATCTCCACTGATCTATCCCACCAAACTTCAAACCTACCATCTTCACTCTTTCTAACTTTGTCA
>RDPX01000230.1:192243-246447 GCA_003991215.1 Morbakka virulenta
ATAATAATAATAATAATAATAATAATAATAATAATAATATAATATAAAAAAAATATAAATAATATAAATAATATAAAGTCTCGCAAAGTAAATGGGGAACGAGGTATCGTGATCATAAACCCTGCTGGTCCTATATGGTTTTATGGTAAAGTTGTATTGTTGTAAGACATAAAAAAAATCGAGGAAAAACAGGTGTAAAGAAATGTGTTTGTTTCCTCAAAGTGTAGAGTTACCTAATGAAAAGAATTTTTTTAGTTTAATCTGGAAGGTCAGCAACACGTTGAACGAGCAGTTTACCAGCTGTTCCCGTGATTTTCTGAGGTAAACTGTTTGCTTCCTGGAGTGAAAGGTTCTTCGTTCCAGGTTGATCTTTCAAAGAATGCACCAGCTTCCACTACTGCGTGCAATACAAACAGAGTTATGGTATAATATGAACATTGCCAAAACGTTAGCAACACGGCATTTCCCCCCAAAATTTTTGTTGTTCCCTGTCATTGCTGAAACCTGTTACTTGACATCTCCATGATTTTACCGCCACGATTTACATATGTGGAAACCTATTGGGTAGTCAACCATGTTTTTGCAAAGTGAAGTTTTATCAAGAGGTCATTCCCATGGAAATGCCAAAACTACACTCTAAACAGTGTGGTGAAACTTGCATTGTCGCGAGCTGTTCACATGCAGGCCCGCGATGATACATTTGTTTTGATTTGAGGGTAATGGATTTCCTTTTCTTTGTTGCATGATTTACCTCAAAGATTATTGCCACATGTTAACCAAGACCTTTCAAGACCAAAAATAGCATGATGTGGTGTTGATTTAAATCTTATTTTTAACACGAAAGTGTGAAAAATAAGTTTTTGAGTAGTTCTGTGAGAAGTGAAGTAACAGGAAAATTTAAGGATATCTGTCTGACAAAGTGAAATTATACATTAAAAATATTTAATCTTACTGCGCTAACTGACTTGAATTCTGCCTTATTAACTCTACTGTAAATTTACTAAGTCAAAACAACTGGATTACGAGGGAGGCATAATTTATTTCATGCTTGATTCTCAACGGTGTCAGTTTATTACACAACGGCAGATTTGACAGACTTTTGCGTCAGTTGACCTCAATTGGTTTTTTTCTCCGCCAGAAAAGCATCTTAGTTCATGTTTGTTTTAATAGGGTATGGTAAATCAGTAACTTTTTGTCGAAACGAATAAAAGACGAGTGTTTTCATTGGCCATTTTTTCCGTGGAGATCAAATCCGGTGAGAAAATTTGCATTGGAGCATGATTTCGGTCAGAAAAGTCGCCATTTTTAAAAATGGCCCCCCAAAATCACTTTTTAGGAGGTAGTAATTATTTTCGGGGCTTCTAATGCGTCCTCTCAAGGTTTCTAAAGGTTGTTGAATAATTTTTACAATAGGAATGACCATATCCCTCGTACTTAACGATTCCATATTATACCTAGGTGAGAACTGATTTCAGGAGCGTGTCCATATCATATGAGAGTTCGTTTTCGGGTTTCAATGCATTCTTCATTGAATGGTTCAGTTCTTCTGCAGTGAATTTTTCCATTTTGTATTTTCCATCCAGCTTCACGCGCCGCCGTTGTTGACTATCAGGAGCTATCGTCAGATTGAGATTGGAACTTTCAAGGAGCAATTCCCTTTCCTCGAGAGTATCCAGTAGTGTAATATTGTTCGGTGTGATAGGTCCGCCGTGTACTTTGCATTTTTCGAGCATGTCCAATGCTTCGGTATGTTTTTTCTTCTTCAGCTCGGCTTTCTTTAGTAGAGCCAGCTTTCGAGACTGTTTCATAGTAGCCAGAAAATCTGCTTCTATTTTCCTGACACGTCGAACGTCCTCAGAATTCCGTGCCCATTTCCACTTTCGCCGTTTCTCTGTTTCCGACATTTCCATGAACTTTGAATCAACTAAATATGCGTTTGTAGTTACCACATTTTTCCTGGATATCGTTTGAACAGACGTTGTGCCCCCACAAATGTTCAGTCTGTTGTCCAGCTTTGAGAACTCACGTCCTAGGTTGGTGAGAGGAGCATAGTTCGATTTGGCGTTATCGGAGTGCGTCGATTCACCACCGGTTACTGGATTGAAAAAATCCATTTCTCTGAGTTGGCGATTCAAAGTCTCGAGTATTTCGTCTATAACAGCCTGTACCAGACGTCCACGACCGGAAACTTTTTCAGATTTGCCCTTGATATCTCCCATTTCAGGTATTTTCTTGGCGAAGAATTCTCTCACAATAATCCAGTTCTGTCTCTGATCAACAGTGCTTTCTTGTTTCATTGACTGTTTCTCATCTATCTCAAGTAATCTCATGAACGGGAATATGATCCAGTCTCCTATGTCAGAATAGATTTCCGAGCAAAGGGTGAACCAGTCGTTCTGAATATACGTTGAGACTGCTAAAACCAGCTGGTTCGATTTTTTATCGACGATTTCCTCGAAGAAGTCTAGGATGGATTGGCGCCGTGCAATGAATTCTTCGGCGATTTCCGCTATGCGTCCGAATCTATTGCTTGTAAATCCCCTGAATCCAGTGTGGTGAATCTGCTGCAGCTGCAACCAGTTATTGTATTCATTGTACAATGATACGGAGTGACTGGCATGACTGGGAGACAGTAACTTCGCTATAGCTATTTGGCCCAGAGTGTGGATGGAGGTTGACAATGACAGGAAGGCTTTCTGGCCAGCTGAAATGTCTAACAATTTGTGCAGTCCGATTTTTTGTTCGGTATTTCGAAACACTTTATCAATGGAATGATCTATGCCGCGGATTATATGGGCACAGCATTTCAGCACCTTCACGTCTTCTACACCAAGGTTTTTCAACAGTGTAGTGCAGTCTCCACGATCAGACATCCAAAAATCGATAGAGGGTTTTATGTTCTCCACTGTAGTTTCAGCCAGAACTGCTAAACTCTTCAGTTTGAATTCATAAGCAGCAGCTCCTTCGGCACAACCATGGCTCACATTTTCGAGATAGCCCGTTGTCAGAGTCTTCCGTTGTTTATCAGGTCCAGAAACTGTAATATGATCAGCTTTTACATCATATAATCGATGACCAGCGACTTTGGTGGTGTCATCCAAACCGATCGTCACAATGTCATCCTCATTCTTCTCTATGATGCATTGCGCTGCCATCTGAAGATTCAGAAAAGAGGCATCCTCTAAATATTTGTCTATGGTTCTGGCGGAAGGGAAAACATTACTGAGATCAGCCGCTGAACGTCGACGTTTTACAGGCAAAGGCGATGGTTCTCCACTGCTTGTGGAATCATCATCATGTGTAACTAATGATTCATTTCCAGGAGTATTATAGTCCAAAAGCGAATGAAGAGTCCAGTGTTGTCCAAAAATTATATTAGCAGTTTTCACTATAATACCGGCGATATCGCTTCGACTCACGTGATGATCAGCTAAACACTGTAAAGTGCACCAAACGATTCGTTCATCTAAACATTTGCGGCTCGTCCGAACGGGAATCTGTGGGAAATATAACATAAGATAAAATGGTAAAATCAGGATCGTCAACACTATCACTAGTAATAGAACCCTTTACTGCTTCATCGTATTGAAGCTTTTGTGATATATTCTCATTTTCACCGCTCCCAGCATCTTTTTACGTTTTTTCTCATCTGATTCTTCCCGTTTGGAAATACGTTTAGTCTTTTTCATCCATTTCTTGGAAACAGTAGACAAGTTACGGGTGGCAACATATGCACCTTTACAATTGTCAGCATAAAAACTTTAGTCCTCCGCGGTCATTTTCACTCCATGTATAACCTCCATTTTTCTCTGATACCCAGAATCACTTGTTCTTATATCGTACGCGATGCTCGTCATTCGTCTATTGAAGCTGGCAGCTTTTTCTCACGATGAGGTTGTCTTTTTGAAGTTAATGTTCCGCTGTTCTTTAATCATTGTATTGAAAAAAACGTAGTCATCCTTTATTTTCTTTGCCACCGCTTTCTCGTTCATTGGATAGACATTTTTGGATATCCAGTCATCACACAGTTCTACTTGCTTCATCCTGTGAAACTGTCTTCTTGCCCGTTCGAACTGCACACAAGAATAACATACGTCCGATCAAATGAGCACCAGCTGGTAACTTCGATTTCACGAGAAATTCACACTGCTCTTTGTAAATCAAACCATTTAGTTCAGGACTTATTACAGCACTCCTCATCGTTGTGGTTGATGTATAATCACCCATGGCAATGAAAATGAAATTCTACTTTGCAGGCAGAGGATAAAGATAATGGCTTTTGTTGACTCTTACGCGTGCGAGAAGTCACGTTTTCGGTTATTTTACAAAAAACGTTATTTTCTGCATTTGGAAAAACAAAGTTTTGCCCACAATGCATCAGTAGAGGGAAATACGACCGAAATACCTACAAAAATATGAAAAAACATATGAATAGATATATCGGAAGTAAGCATGTTCACTCGAGGGTTGATTTTGTTGGTTTTCTGGTCATTTCCGGTCGCTATTTTGAAAAAATGCATTTTTCTGACCGAAATCATACATGAAGGACAAAAATACGATCGTTTTTGGATTCAGCGCTGAATTTGGCCTCGGAAACCACTCGTCCCACTAAGAACTTACTTATTTATCATACCCTAGACTTTTAAGTTGTACTCGTACAATTTTGATTACACATTTTGCAATATTACATGGAAGATTTTGTAACAAGTATAATACAGGGTATTTGTACAAATTTTTAGAGTACCCCAGGAAGTATTTTTGAACTATTTTTATCAAAATAAAACAATAGGTAATCAGATCTATGGTAACAATCATTTTTGTTTATTGGTAATGGCTCCCGAATCGTCAGGGGGTGAGTAACATTGTTGAGCAATATTAAAAGCAATTAAACAAGTATTAAATTTGAAAAATATTTGCGATGTTGCATTATGATCCAATGTATCCTCAGCAACCATTCACTTGTCCATGGATCTTAACGCCCTTACTATTTAATTAGTATCCCCAATTCCTCATCAACTGCAACACATTCCAAACACTTTCCACAGCATTAGGGGCTCCGCCATTGAGGATTTAATGTTTTCTGCCCTCCCTTGGGCCCATCAAGAGGAATTATAATGTTATAGTGTGGAAGCCTGTTGTTTTTACTACTGTTTGATTTCTTATTGCTACACGGTCTGCTTCGTTAGTGGCATGAAATTAAGGAATCATTTGGAGATTCTTGTTGAAGTATTTTAGCATTTATGAGAGGAAATTAAACAGGCGTTACAGGTACCTTAGTTAGCGGGATAAAAGATGTACCCAAGGCAATTTAGAAATCAAACAAAAAATTGGATCGAAGACAATACCGCTATTAGAATTTGGTTAAGGACTTAAATGGTTTTAGAAATAGGTCTTTAGGCAGATGATAGCCTGCCGGAATCATTCTAGAGCTGCAAGAGAAAGTTACTGCGTGATCATCTACAAATTTACTAGATTTAATTCCACCTACAGAGTTAAGATATTTATATGCATGTTTTAGAAGTCGCACGTTATTCAATGTAAGTCTGGGGTTTGAATACGAGGAAGATAGAAAGTTTGAGTCAATATGACATGGATTTTTGAGATTGGTGAATGAAGAAAATTTCAAACGTCAGATTAATTAAAAGACAAGGATGATAACAGTACCAATCAAGAGGAAATACACTGGGAATATAAGATAAGCAACAAAGGCGTGTACAGGTAACAAAAGCTGCAAGAGTGAAGTGCAGAAAAAGAGTAGTTGTGTAAACCACTACCTGAAGTATATGTAAACCGTGTTGGAAATGATTTTCTTCAGAAATAGTTTTTTTGTAAACCCAACAGTACTTGCTGTCGTTTGAGTTATAATCAGCGATTGGTATTGATAAAGGCTAACTGATGAAGACAGTTATTATGACGAAAGAATTTATGCATTGCTGGATCATGTGTTATAACTACATGGCTCTTGATAGAAAATCTAATATATAATGAAATCATAGTTGTTTTCAAGGGTTTGTTTAAATTGCGAATCCCGTTAAAAACATCAGTTGAGGACTACAGTATGATACCAGCACTTTGTATTTACATTTGAATTTACACTCTGCTACATTTGAAACATATGTATGTTGGAGTTTACCATGACATTGGTTGCATGGTAAACTCCAACTGTACCAGTGCAAACTATAACAAATTTGAAACAATTTTATTTTCGAAAATAATATTGGCTTTACAAACAGGCAGATGTGTGTAGATAAATGTCTTAGTAATTGAGTTTGGATAACTAAAGTATATTTATTCATCGTTACTAGCATATAAAGGAATATTTTTATATAACTGGCTGGAAATGGAAGATATAGGTTTCATCAGAAAACTCAAGCCCCTCTCTTCCGTGGCCTGCATATTTTCTAGTCTTTGTAAAAATCACGACCGAATTGGGAGATTTTGTATTCCTACTATAGTACAAAGTTGATGAGATTTTAATGTTCGAACATAAAAATTAAAAAAAGAAATATTCATCAAAATATCCTTCGTGCATAGCTGAATTGTGTCGTAAAACACACGCCAATCCCTTGATTGAGAATCAGGAAGTGTGACGTAATTGGGCAGAGGCTTGCAGGTTCCATCTGGGTGAGAGACACAGTGCCCGATTTTTTCGAAAAGCAAACGTATTTTCGATGCCAGAAAATATTTGTTGTGATGCAATGCATTAAAAACCACACTGGTTTTCAAAAATTTCATAGTAAAAACAATAATAAACTCTAGAATATCAATTTTTATGTTTGCTTTTACCGTGAGATATAGTTAAATTGAGCAAATTGTCCACAGAAGGGCTGGTAAAGAGCATTACCATATAACAGGGAAATCGATCCATGAAAGACGCGAACAGATAAAACAAAAGCTAAAAAAGACGAAAACCGACTAAAAACTTTATTTGTTTAAACTTTGAAGAATGATACCGCAACCACCAACAATAAAACTTATTTGAAATAACTCTTCTTGGGTGTCTTAAGTTGCAAGAAGCCTCTAAATGTGAATTTTTGGAAAAAATAGCCCCATTTTTATACTTCCGTTTAGGTCTTATGGACCTCGTTGCTTTACACTGGATAAAGTGATAGAAAAAAGAAAATGCAATACACCACGGACGAAAGTCACAAAAATCACCTCCTTTTACCGAGAGTAAACTTTCTCTTTGCCAGGCAAACAGAAACAGAAAATTGATTGATTTCAGTCCTGATAAACAGTAGATTCGCATTGCTCTTTACAGACTTGCATCTACAAAATAACCAAACAAGGTACATTAGACAGTCAAGATGAATAGAAACCATGCAATTCATCAAGGACAGCAAGATTTATTGCAACCTCCCCGAGCTTCCTATCCAGTTAAAAAGATACCGGTAATGCACCGAAGTTCAAAGTTCAAGTAGTTAAAACCAACCAGCAAAACAGTGATAATAAAAACACGACGGAAACGGTAACGCCAAACAGTGAAAATTGGTCAAGGTTTTCGTGGAATGTCAATTTAAGAAGATTAAATAATTACAAAAATGATTTAGTGAATACTGGTAATATTGTTCAGCTATTATTTGCATCATGAAGGTTATCCAGCTTCAAAGTTTGACGAAAACGAAGTATATTTAAATGTGTTGTGATGAGTGACTTTTTAAAGAAAATATATATGGTCGTTTGGATATGCCTGATGTAATTTGTAATGGGACGTAAGTGTATTCATTTTGGGGATTTGTAATCCTTCAGGCACATGTTCCAAACAGATCTTACACCAGGTCAGACTGGGAGGGAAGGCAGGAAAGGAATTTTTTGTTTCCATGGTAATAAATTGTGACAAAACCTTTCAGAGCCGAAAAATTCAGTTTTTCCCCTATAATTTTTATTAGCGACGACGCAATTAAGACACCTTTTTGTAAAGACAGACTTAAGTTCTCGTGGACTGTTTATCCGTGGTCGGGAGGTTTGACTTACAACCTCCAGGCTGAAGTAAGTAAGTAAGGACTGTTTATCCACAGACTGACCTCTTCAAAGTTTATTTGCCACGGAAATCTCATAAGTTTGTTTCAAGGGTCTCTCTTCTCGCGTCCCTGCGTCAGGCGTCAGAAAACCACACGTATTAAAGAGCTTTGCAGCCTGCTGAGGAAGCTTAATTCATGAAGTCGAGACAAAGAAAGGTTAAATTTAGAAGACTCTGCACCAATAGTTAAGCATACGGGAAAAGAGTGAATCATCAAAACAGTTAGCTGGATTAACATGAATGACCTGCCGTTCAAGTCTTCCCAAGTATGAAAGATTTTGGGCACTTAATATATTTCTAGTTAAGGAGATGAACGATTTTATTCTCAAGAAGGACCTTGATGTTTTCTGTTTACCCAGCTCTGACGGTCAATTCTGATTGTTACCCAACCATACTGACATGGTGTGACCGACCAACGAAGCAGCCGCACAAGGCGAGTTTGTGAAATGTGTGACCTTTCAGGAAAATAACTGGTCAGGAAATCTTGCAACAGAAGCACATTGACGGGTACTATTCAGCGGTACAGGAGAAGTTTGCGCTTGAGAGGCAGATGGAGGTTCAGTCCAGACAATGCGCATGCAGAGTTTGCCTGGTGGTCATCTCCCCTCTTTGATTTTTATGGACGAACCGGATTAACGTGACAGAGCTGAGTAAAAGCAGTTGGCTAACTTCGAATTTTAATACCATGAAGAGCAGTCTATTGTTTTTCATTGTAGTTTGAGCATTTCCCACAATCTTTACAGAGTTACAACAGATGGCAACAAATGAAAAGCCAACATCGAAGGTGCTCACAAACCCGTACAGCACATACTTCAAAGACTGCTTTCTGAAACTCCTCCTGAGATCAAACGCCCCGTCATCCGGCTCCAGAAACACGACATCAGCATTAAGTACGTTAAGGGACCGGAGCCGCACATTGTTGAAACTTCACGTGTACAGTTATCCGCCAAATCTGACGACGACACTCTTACAGTGTAACGCAATGTACCACAACGTAATGGTACATTCACTTGTGAAAGAGCTTCCCATTTCTTCACATCGTCTCGAGGACCTTCAACAAAGCCAAAAAAGCAAATCCCATACTTAAGGATGTGGTGTATTACATTTAAAAATTTAAATACTTAGAACATGTAGGTCATGATGCACAAAGAAAAAAAAAGTTTATACGTCATGATCTACATGTTGTTGAATGCGTTGCCCTTAAAGGCAACAAAATTGTTATTCCTACCAAGATGAAGGGCTCTTGTTTTAAATTTACTTCACGATTCGCACCTCGGAATAGAGAAGACCAGAGCAAGAGCAAGACACACTATACTGGCTAGATCTCTCCAGCAATATAGAAATAATACTATACAAATATAGTAGAAATGATATAATATAGAAATGATACTAAGCTGAAATGCATTTCTAAAATATCGAAACAACAGCAGAAAAGAACCCCTTCTAAAATAAACCATTCCAGCTATACCGACTAGAAAAAGGTTGGTTGACTTAATCGCATTCGAAGGAAAATCTCACATCGTAATTGTCGACTGCTATTCTAAGTTCATCGAAAGTGACACTATCCCAGACAAACGTACCCGCTCTGTCATACACTTCATGAAAGCAGCATTTACTCAATATGGTATTCCAACAGAAATAGTCAGAGACAATGTACCATACAACAGCGCAGAGTTCTGAAAGTTCTCTAAACAGTATGCTTTCAAGTGCACATTTTCCAGTCCCAGATACCCACAATCGAATGGAATGAATAAAATAACTGTCAAAACTATATAGAAAATCTTAAAGAAGTGTGATGATCCGCATTTAAGTTTACTTGAATACCTAAACACCCCGATTTCTGGAAAGGAATTCTCTCCAGTCCAACTATTAATGAACCGACAGACACGAACCAGATTGCCATGCAACAACTCAATTCTCGCTCCAAAGATTCCACAGTTTGCTGATAAACAAATGCAATCTACTAGAAATAGACACGAAAAATCATGACCATCATGCCAAACCATTGCCACAGCTAAAAATAAACCACACTGCCGGTATGAAGGAAAATAAAAGTTGGAATAAAGTACTAATACATCAGGAGCTCAATGAAATAGGGTCCTTTGAATTGATAAATGAAAAGGGTAACACCAGACAGCAGGTTTTCAAATTTGAAGAGCGCAGCCTGAAAATCTAATGTAGTGACGACGAGTGTGTGGGCACTATTCCGGAGAAAGAAACTGAAACCGAGGATTTAGTTAAACAAAGTAACAGTCGTAGATCGGTGCATATAAGAAATCCACCAGCACATTAAAAATACTGTAAATACTCTTTTATTAAGAGACAATGAGAACGTTGTCTTGATGTTCATTAGATAAACTCACACGCTTTTTTGTTGTTCCTTTCGTTGTGCGAGGAGAGATGTAGCATACGTTTTTTGTAGCGTTACTTTCATTCGTGACGTGTAACACGGAGCGAGATAATACAAATACAATATGGCGAAACTAAATGCATCTTGCTGAGGAAGGATTTTGTTTAGAAGAAACGTCACAAACAAAATAAAAGTGTGACTTTTAATGCACTAACATTGCCTATGCCAATATACGCTCCAGAAGCCGGGATAGGTAAACACGTTAAGCTGTCTAAAATCAGACTGAAGCATGGGATTTAGGATAGGATCCTCCAAACTAATGTTTTGTTTGTTGTGTTTCTTTTTTAACTGCTGGAAACCATATTTCTGGAGGTGTTGTCCTCATTTGTTCTGTGATCCAGTAACGAAACTCCACATATCCAGGGTAACATTCTCATCTTGGCACTTTCCAACGGTCTTTCCTCTGCTTTCCTAAGTGCCAGTGACTCCATGCCATAAAGTAAAACCGGTCGTATCACGCTCTTATATAATTTGACCTTTAACTTTACTGACATTCTCCTGTCACAGACCATGCCGCTTACTTTCCTCCATTTGCCCCAAGCCTTGTGTACTCGAGTTACCACTTCCTCTCTGCTTCCTCCACTTGCATTAACGACCAAGCCAAGGTAGGTAAACGTTTCCACTTGAATAATGTCCTCTCCATGTCAATCCTTGAATCCTGCTGCATGTTGTCCATCCTTCGACGACACCATGACCTCTGTCTTCTTGATGTTTACTTTCATGCCTCTTCTTTCTTATTCTCCCTGTCACCTCCATACTTTCTCCTGGAGCTCTTCCTCTGTACTGGCTAAAATGGCGATGTCATCGACATACAACAGTTCATCGGGGACACCGCTTCTGATGTTGTTGGTAATGGTGCCCATAACCACGGCGAAAAAAAAGGGCTGATGCAACCCAATTTCCCCCTCAAAAGGCTCTGAGACCCCAGCGCTGCACTGCACTACAGTGTGGCCTCCTTCATAAAGGCTCTTTATCACCCGAACCATTTTATCTGTGACTCCCTCTTCCTTAAACACCAATATACTAAATCCCTCGGGACCCTGTCGTACGCTTTCTCTAGGTCGATGAAAACTGTGAAGAGCATGTTGTTCCTTCGAGAGTCTTCTCTTGCCTCTGTCTCCGAATGTAAATAGCATCTGCTGTTCCTTTTACTGTCATAAATCCGAAGTGCATATCGTCAATCGTGATGGTATCTCTTAACCTTCTATCCAGAACTCTCTCATATATCTTCATTCCGTGTTCAAGTAACTTTATTCCTCTGAAACTTCCACAGTCCTTGTCATTGCCCTTGCCTTTATATATCGGTACCATAGTGCTCATTTTCCAGTCACTGGGGATGGTTTATTTGGACCACAATCGATTCAGGAGCTCAGTAATCCATTTCGTATCTTCAAGGCCTAGCGCCTGGAACATCTCACATGTCACTTCTGATGGTCCTGCAGCTTTGCCCTTCTCCATTCTACACAGGGCCTCTGGCACCTTCTTTTCTGTTATTAAGGGTTCTGATCCTTCAGTCACTTAAGTCAATTCCAGCTCTTCTCTTTCATTTTCACTGTTTAGCAGCTGTCTGAAATATCTCAACCATCTTTCCCTGATCTCGTTTTCCTGCGTCAGTACCCTGCCATCTTCATTTTGAATTACTGCTACATCTCCCATGTCATTCTTTGCTCTGTTTCTGGTTTTCGCGATCTCGAACACCTTACTTTGGCCTTCCTTTGTGTTCAGGTCATCATAACATTCTCGACTACTCTCTGCTCTTGCTCTGGCTACAGCTCTTTTGGCTTCTCGCTTTCTTTCTTTGTACTGTAATACTGCTTCTACACTGCTATTTATTTTCACATGCTTAAACGCCTCTTTCTTCCTCTTCACAGCCAACTGCACCTCCTCACTCCACCACCAGGTTTCTTTATCAGAAGGCTTCAGTGGTTTCTTTCTTCCGCAGACCTGAACTGCCTCTGTTGTCAACTTATCCTTCAGTACATTCCAGAGGCCTTCCCCTGTCATCTCAGCCTCCATATCTTCTCTCTTTTCCAGCATTCTTCGTTTAAATTCAGCTGAAGCGTCCATGTTTGTATCTTTCCTCTCCGTCTTATCAATACTTTTCTTTTTCGCCTGATTTTCAAATCCAGTACCAGGATTCGATGTTGCGCCACCACTGGTTTCCCTGGTATTACTTTACAATCCTGCACCCACCGTCTGTGGTCACGTCTGGTCAAGAAATAATCAATTTGACTCTGATGTCTTCCACTTTTGTATGTAATAAGTGTTTATTTTTCTTCAGGAACAAAGTATTCGCTACTTATAGGTCTTGCACCTCAGCTGTCTCTAGAATTCTTCTACCTCCCTCATTCCTTTCTCCGTATCCAAATGGTCCTTGGTATCTCTCAAAATCTCCACGATCTTTACCAACGTGACCATTTAGATCTGCTCTAATGACAACAGGTTCTTCAGGTGGAATTCGCCTCACCGCCGCTTCTAGCTCACTAAAGAAAGTCTCCTTGTCTTCATCGCTGCATCCTACCTGAGGCCCATATGCACTGATGACATTCATCATATGGGAATCCATTGCTAACGTAATGGATTAACACGATCGCTAACTCTTAAAACTTCGACGCCATTTGCTTTCATTTCTTCACTCAAGGTAACACCCACTCCTCCTTGAATCTTTCGCATGGTATATCAGCTTATAACCTTCTCCTATCTCCTTGGCTCGATCTCCTTTCCATTTTGTCTCACACAGAACATCAATTCCTCTTCTTTTCATTACATCTGCCATTTCTCTTCCTTTCCCAGTCATGCTTCCAATGTTCCGAGGCCCCACTCTTACATTGATTTCCTTCCCTAACTTCTTTAGTTGCAATCGGGATCCCTGCGATACCCCTATTCCTTTTCTCACAGCGTAAGGGGGGCGGTGCTGCAAGTCTCTTAAAGGGAACGCCCCAGCTTCTCCAGAATTACTAATGCCGAGATTTTTCATGATTTGATAATTGCCACTTCTTACACGCAGCTGGCAGGGCCTGACACAGTTATCGCCGGTGCACCTAGCTTTTGATGAATCAAGCATCTACTCGCAAGGCAGCGAGGGATCTTAACCCAATCCCCGGGTGAGCTTTGGTGAACGCCAGGACGTGTCCACACGCCGGTGGGCCCTGCACACTGTACCTACGTAGAGCTCATCCTCCGGTCATTTAACCCATGACAGGGAGGGGGGGGGGGACTGGTAGTTTGTCTGGCCACTAACCTTTGACCTGTCCGGCTTGGTTGAACCTGCCAGGAGTAATGCTCCGGCCGGCATAGCTCTTCAAGTCAAGGAGGCACGCAAACCCCTCCGCCACGTCAAGGCCACAATCACAACCATGAGGATGAGTTGATGTGCTTCCTGTGATGTATTAAATGGATTGTTTACTTTATTTTTGGTGGTATTGTTTGTATTGGCTTCCCCATGATTAATCTTTTTATTTTTTCCGTCAAATGTGTGATTTCGTGCCCAACAGTGTTCAAAAATTTCATGACTCATAGTGTAAACCTTTCAATAGCTCCCGTGTGCTCCTTTTTTTATTTGATCTAAGGAACGCTTTGAGTTGCCAATATGGGAGGCAGGAAAGTCGATAAAATGTAATTGTACTATTGACCCGGAAGACTCTACTGAATGGTCAATAGTATTGGGTACATAGTGCTATGGGAAAAATTGGTTGCAGATGTCGGCTTACCTGGTTGTATAGGGTGAAAAGATCAATAATCCTATAGTGTATAACTTCACAGAAGTAGCAATTACTTTTAGTTAAAAAGGTAGAAATTGCAAGGGTCAAATAAGACAGGAACCATTTCAATTGCATTTTATCATTTTTATCTCGCAAACGTATTTGCACGTGCTTTTAAAAGTATACGTCGGTACTACCAGAGCAACAGTAAGTAATAATATGTCAATGTAGCTGTAGTGGTTTAGCTGTAGAAATAAGAACAGAAAAGAATTAAGACGCCATCATAAAACACTTTTCAAGACACTTTTGTGAACATTTTTAGCATGTTAGAACGCTTCTTACTCTCATGGGTATGGTTCACACAGAAAAGAAGGTACCTATTTGTAACGAAGTCAATGCTTATCGATAAAAATCTTAACACCCAGAGGTTTAAGATTTTGCTAAAATACCTTTGCGGACGCTCGCTACAAGTGTGAGTCGTCTCAGGCTGATGAATTTTTCTACCTCTTGCAAATACCCAAGTAAAGATTATCCTGCGTTAAATTCTATCCTAGGTATCTGCATTCAAGCAATGTTGGTATAGATCTGAGAGAATTGTATTGAGTCGTATTGATTTTCTGGACAAATTGGGGGTGCCGATTCCGAATTTGAAAGAAAAAATTTTATCTATGGTGTGGTTCTCGTGTTGTGTAATAATGTTGAAATTACGTAATGACACATTTTGGGCATATGTTGACATATTGCCTTGGGGGTTGTGAGATGCTCAAAGTGTCTAGGGATGCTCTATCCAATGTTTATGTCGTTTACATTAGCGACATCTAGCGGTCGATACGTAAACTTGATGTTCGTTGACATACTTTCGTCGTTTTAACTTGTCTGTTTCGGTGAAACATGTACCTTTACGTGTACAATACATGGATAAATATATTGAATTCAAACTTTGACTTTAACAACCCACCATTTGTAAATGCAAATCGAGATACAAAGTAGTACATAATATAACTACTTCAGTAATTATAGGCATTAATCACACACCGAGAGCCAGTTGCAGCATGTGCAGTACAAGGATATAATTCAACAAAAAGTCAAAGTTCGAAAAACATCTTGTTTTTTGGCTGTGGACGCCAGTGGTTTCATGTTGTAGCAACCAGCAGTAATCGCCCAACATTGCAGGAGCCCAGCTGCCTTAATTGCCATGCTCGGTTGTCGGGATTGTTTGGTGAAAGTGCTCGCCCTTCTCGTCACTGATTGCACCAAGGTTGTTAGGGAAGATGACCAGGTGGGAGTGCATGTAGTGGAGTTTCATTGACGGCAGCCAATTTTCTTGTAGTGTTGGAGATTATTGATAAGTTGCACATGGTTCTCTGACTTCGTATTGCCGAGGAAGTTAGCAATCACAGCCTTGAAGGACATCCAGGCTCTCACCTCCTTCAGAGCTAGGAGCGTTGTGGATTTTTCGCCCACGAACAGGTCTCAAATTCGGGACCTAATAAATGTTCCCGCTTTCAACTTCGCTTCACTGATCTTAGAAAACTTCTCTTCTATGTACTCGAATCCTTTGCTCTCCTTATCCATTGCTTTGATAAACTGTTGCATCAAACCCAGTTTGATATGTAATGGAGGGAGCAGAACACGTTCTGGTTCCACGAGCGGCTTGGCTTTCACGTTCTGCTTTCCAGGCAAGAAGGATTCTCGTGTGGCCAGTTCTTTTTCTTGTAATGCTGGGCGTCAGCTCGACTATCCCAAAGGCAGAGGAAACAGCTGTGCTTTGTTTATCTACCCTGAAGGCCCACCAGTAGTCAGATTACTTTGAATTCGCCACATATGGCCCACTAGTGCTCCTGGTACTTTACGAGGTCAAGCGTGATGTCATCATGTCATACGTTTCCTTCATGCCAACAGCATGCGCGATAGGAATACTTGGACTTACATTCCCGTTGTGGAGCAGCACAACTTTCAAACTCGTGACTGAAGAATCAATGAACAATCGCCAGGCGTCTGGCGTATACTCCATATCCATCCTGTCCATCGGTCCAACAACATCGACACAGTGACATACAGAGTTTGTCATTGAGAAGAACTTGGCTAATTCTTGGTTGCGTGTGCGAAACGCAGTTATCCGCGTTGATGGATCCAGCATGTTCCAGTCATTGAGCTGTGATGGAAGTATTTCTGAGCGCTGCTTGGAAAGCATCAAATCACGCACAAGGTCATGGAGTTCGGGTTGCGTTATGAGGTGTACCTTTCTGTCAGGGGCTTCATAGCTGGGTCCAGGTGGAGAATCGCCCGGGTCAGGGGTTGAATGTTGAGTGTCATCCATTCGTGAGAAGCCAGGTACCAACAGGTGATCATCATATGGCACTAGTTGAGTAACAGACCTAACTACTGCATAGCTCGAAACTCTTCTCACTTTCCCGATTCCATGTGTAAACTGAGTCAAACAAGAATAACAATCTGATGCATGATAATTTATCTCACACCAAATCATAGGTACAGGGAAGGGCATCTTCTCACTGTCTCCCTTCGCCCAGTGATGCAGTCCACTAAAGCACGAGACACAACAATTACGAGGAGCCCATGTCTTATCCAGGTCTGGCTTGGAGTCAAAGTATTTTTCATAGGCACTGATAATAACATATGAAAACGTCCTGCGTCGAGATACTATGGTATAATCTCCACAAATGTTGCAAAAGTTATCTGGTGAGTTTTTGTACGAACGACGAGTTTTAGGTGGCATTTTTAAGCGAGAAAGAGTTAAGTGCAATTAGGATGGCTTTCAAACACCTGGCAAAGGAAGTAATGGACTATCACCATTCGCCGATAGTGTACTAGTATAATTACTGTATATGCAGCTTCAACACCAACGGCAACATTGGCACAAAGTTGTGTAAATATTCCATGCTGTTGACAGCACCATATTTGCGCAGTCAATGTTCTACAACGTTCATGGGATTAGTAAGGCCAAATAAACAAACAAACAATAGCATTGCACACATTGAGAACTGCGCAATCATGAGCATCTAATAATGTCGATTATGTAATATTGGAAAAATTTGAAATGGCTGTAAAAAAAATTCAATCCATAGATTTTTTAAAATGTCACATACGTAATCAGAGCCCTCGATATGCCCAGAAAATATCATCTACATGAAAATCGCATTTTGATTGTTGTCCAGTGTAATATACTGGACCTCCATCTTTGTGTCGGAAAGGGCATCCGGCCAATAAATTCCTCACTGCTAAATCCAAGTCCCTGTTAAGGGCACCGTCTGGGTCCCATATATATATATATATATATATATATGTGTGTGTGTGTGTGATAAGCAGCTTTAGTAGTAATAGTAGTAATAATATATATATATATATGTGTGTCTGTGTGTGTGTACATAAATGTATGTTTGTGTATGTTTGTGCATAGTTTTCCATGTAAATATGGAAGTATCATGATATTTGTGTTGTTTTGCTCAGTTGTATAGTAGCATTAGTTTTTGTGGATGTGTAGGATTGAACATATTTCTTGATATTTTAAATGTTATTTGCACGGATATGTGTGCGCATTGATGCGAGTAATTTTTAAAAATTTTATTACGTTTTTAGCATCAAATGCAAACTTTATACAAGAACCAGAAGATATTGTTGCAAAAGAAAATACCACGGTAAAATTAACCTGTTTGTCGGCAATGATAGGTGAAGTTGAGTACCTTTGGAAATTTAATGGAAAATATATTGATGTTACAGTACAAAGCAAAACATATGCCCTGGAAAATAACGGAAAAGTATTAGTTATTAAAAATCTGTTAGAAGCTTCAACTGAAGGCTTGTATCGTTGTGTTACAACAGGAGAGACAGGTACTACTATTACTACTAAAGCTGCTTATGCAAAGGCTGCACGTAAGTACATTAATTTTGTTTATTTGGGTTTATTGGGTAGATATAGCGTTTCGGTTTTGTTGTGTAAAACAGGAACAGAGGTAGAACCAAATTTTTGAAGGAGTTCCGCTTGCAAGATGCAAGTTTTGAACAGAATCTTCGAGCGACTGCTCAGGAAAGAAAACAACAACTACATAGTTGTTGGAGGAAACAGAAAATTAGCCATTGTTTACTTTCATTTCTTTTTTGAATTCGAAAGGTAGTTGATTATAATACTAATGTTTAATTGATAAATTAGAGATTTCTTCAGAGTAAATCATTCTGGGTGCCGTGCCAGAATTCGGGCGTAGGCGGCAGCCATAACAGCCTTCTCTTGGCGGTTCTTCAGACCCTGAGTGAGCACAGTGTGTCTCCAACCAGTTGCACTTTCTAACCATGCCCAGTACGTAGTTCTTTGTCTTTCCCTTGATCTTTTTCCTTCTACACGGCCAGTCAGCACAAACTCTTCAAGCCTCTCCTTCCTCATCACCTGCCCTACAAACCGAATCTGCCTGTTCACGATCGTCTGTAATAAACATCTATTATTCCTTGTCTACCCAGAAAGTCCACATTGGTTATCCTGCCTGTCCATGATACCTTCAACATTATCCTTAGAAACCACATTTCTACTGCTCTAATCCTGTCTTCCAGACTTTTAATAATAGTCCAACTCTTGCAACCATATAGTAGAGTTGACAACACGTAGTCTAATTCTATTTTCGATTGTCACACTACTTGACCGTAGAACCTTCTCCAATTTTTTGAAGTTTGTTTTTGCAATGCCAATTCTCTATTTTTCCACCTCTGATCTGGTGTCTGTTAAAACCATACTACCCAGATTAAGAAATTGTTCAACTTTCTTTAGCTCGTGGCCCTTCATGAGGGTCTTTCATCTCGTCGCCCTCATTGAAAATACCATCACAAACGACTTCTTTCGATTTAGCTCCAAACCTTTCTTCTCGCTTTCTTCTAACACTTTATCCACAATGATTTGTAGATTTTATTCACTGTCTGCTATCAACGCTGTGTCATCTGCATATCTGATGTTAACATTTATTCCACCATTAGATATTGCTTTTATGTCCTTAATGTTTCGCATGGTCATTTCGGTGCAAAGTGAGAACAGATCAGGAGATAGTATTCATTCCAGTCTTATTCACCTCTTTTTTTCGACATAGTCGCTAACTTCGATATTGAGTCTCACAGCTGCCTTTTGCTCTTTGTTCTGGCTGACGTGAAAGTCTTAGTTTAACCCTGCTAGTGCAAGAGTTTGAATTTTGGTTTTGGTTGCAATTCTGGCCAATCCTATATAATGTATGACCAGTGTTGTGTGTAAAGGATAACGCAGATAATTCAGATCTTTTACTTCCTTCTGGTGCTTCTTTGGAACTTCCGATTAAGGCATTGCTGTTTGTGATAAAAAGACTTGATTATCTAAGACAAAGTGATTTTAACCGTACATACCAGTGGCTCATTTGTTTTGTTTTTTGCGTATCGGCCCCTAGCGATTGCCATTGAATATAAAACAGATTTTCTTGTGGTCAGTGAGAATCGTAATATCTCCTGGTGAGCCTTAAACAATGGCTAAATCGCCGTAACCACCACTGCTTGTTTCAGCTTTGTTGGTTGTTCTTCATCCAGAGACTCTGGTTTTTTAGTTGGTAATGACTTTTCTTAAACTAATGTTCCCCGTGGTCCTGTCATGTTTGTATCTGTTAAAATGTAATTCGCTTTCATCATAGCAAACCAACGCAAACTTCTGTCATTTATGAAGGCTAGACTAACTCAGGAAAGCACTTTTCTGATCTCTTTTTCAAAACACTAAAGTTATAATCAAAGATGCATGAAATATCGCTAAAAATTAATTCATGTGTGCATGATTGCCTAGTTGTACCATACTGAATTATTTTTACTCAAAATGTGGCCTTTTTTCCAGATCTCAATGCATTGCCACAGACACAGGATAGTCCACACAAAAAAGTCGTGTATGGTGGATTCTTGCTTCTAGAATCGGACATTGTGGATAGTAGTCCTCTTCCCCAGTTTACGTGGAAAATAAGAAAAAACGATAAGTGGCAGAATGTTGCAGGTTTAGCAGACCATTTTGTTTCTTCCAGTGGCGACTTATTCTTGCCCGCTGTTAAATCTTCGGCCGAGTATCAACAATATGTCAGGAACGACATGTATGCCAACAGGGATTTTTTCTTGAAAAATATGACAGTAACAGTGCAAGGTAAATAGTACACTACTTTTTAAGAAAGTATTTGTTCAGTTTTTGTTGACATCAGTGTAAAGGGAAACGATAGCTTGGCAACAACACCCACTGGTAGAATGACTGCTGGACAGGTGAGCGCAAAAAGGCAACCCAGTTTTTGCCACCCAAATTGTTATTCTTATGTGGAAAGACTTTAAATATTGAGTAAGCAAAATGCATCCTCGTCAGGAAAAAAAGTAGCGACAGTGACGACGACAGCAACAACGATGATGACGACAACAACAACAACAGCAAACATCACCCTTCAAGATGCTGTACAGGTGGTGGTGAGAAGACGTCCAGAAACAGGCAATATTTTGAAAATCAACATGCCAGGTACTAATGACTTGTATTAAGCTGCAAGTAAAAAATGCCTTTGTCTTTTGGGTGTTAATAGTCATGATCACCTAATTTAATTTTCTGTCACACTTGGTAATAGAACAGTCCTGCAACTGGTCCAGAAGTAATATTCCGCGAAAGTAATACTTGCCTTTTAAATATTTACCTAACGTAATTGATTTAATGCAACTTTGTTTCTTTGGAATTTTTGTACCATGTCGTTTCACAGAGCTGATTTTTTTCTTTTTTTTTATTTCGTTGTTAAAATTATTGTACAGGACATCTGAATACAGGAGATTGCCCAAAGAATAATTTGATACTAATGAATTCCAAGTCAACAAATATTATTGCAAACATTGATGAAAAGACAGTCACGTTGGAGTGCCTTGTCACTGCGGAGATATGTTGGTATGTTTACCTAGAGTACCGTATTTCCTTGAGTTAGCGTCCAGAGGGTCTATTAAAAATTTGTCTCCCATTAGGGACCCGTATTCAAGGGAGCGCTTATTTTTGAAATCTATAAACTGAGCTAATGTCTTTTAAACGAACTTTAGAAGCCAAAATTAAGAAGCTCCTCCTTTTGTTACTGAATATGGAAGGTTAAAATCTTATTATGCACGTCATCTGCTTACTTGCATTCTTGTCCGAGCAGCCTTGGTTCAACGTTTCACCGTTTAATCTCATTTAGTCACTGCCTCAAGCAAAAACCTTGGTGTAAGAGAACTAAAGGGCAATTCTATGTAATTTGGAGCTGAAAAAACAAAGCTGATTCCATTGAGTCGGATTTTCTTCAATAAAACACCTCTCATAGACCTTGCTAACCCCTCTTGCTGTTTATCGCTGTCAATACATTGGTAGTGATACACATGAGAGGATAGTAAGCCATTTACAAATGTTGGTGTTGGTCTTCTGACCTCCCACTTGCTACAAGCCCTGCTTTTTATACCAGTTCAACATTTTTTTGCTAATACCAGAAAACCAGAGTGCAGATAACCCTTAGATCATAAGATGACAGTTTGGTATTCACGTTTTGAACTGGCTAGTCTGTATCCTTTTTCTTTTTCTTTTTCTTTTCTTCTTTAAATTGAAAGGTTTCTGTGATTAAGATCTTCTGCTGATGGGACTTAACCCTGAGTGTTACATTCTAAGATCAACTGCCCTTTGCCTCCTGGCCCATCCAATGTACACTTTACCTTATAGGCTGCTTCACTATTTTCCTTTTGTTTTAGTTCTTGTGTTGACTTCACGGACGTTATTGTCGAACTTCCCAGACGACTACTGCCTCCTTTTGCCAATTTTTTCTTCTTTAATCAGAGTCTACCATACTGGCTTGCTGGTAACTCCGGTGACAGAGCTTTTAATAAAGCTTGTTTGTGTTTTTTATTTTTCCATAAGCTGTACTTCTACTTGATCTTTAATTCTTTTGGTTAAACGTGACTGATATTCATCAGTGTTCTCAACCATACAAATATCTAGACTTTGCTTTTTTTCAGTATTTCACTCTTAGTTTTGCCTCAGTATTTTCTTCTAAACTGTTCTCACTTACGTTTGTATTCCAGTTTTCTCTAACACTTTCGTTAGCCCACAAACATTTGCCCCACCTCCATGGCAATTTGCAGCCACATCCAAGAAAATCAACTACATTGTTTTAACATAGCCTGGTCCTTCACCGTTGATTTTGGTTTAATATTACCCGTGATTTGGTATGTAAGGACTTCCAGTTCTCTGGCTTAACATTCTGCCATAACCAGTATCGAAATAATTTTTTCATTGAGTAACGAGCTGTTTTTAATTCTAGAGGTTGTAAAGTGAATCATTTTACAGTTTTGACCAAAAGAAAAGTTGGTGGACACTTTAGGCATGTACATCATATAAGCTTGTCATTAATAACTTACATTATATTGTATTCCGTCCATACTGCTCTCTATTTTTAATCTTACTGTTTTCTTGACAAAGTTAGAACTATTTCCTTCGCAAAACCCCTTACTGCAAAGGTTGTAATATTCATTTGCCAGAATCGGAATATTATACGGTTGGCTAGCCCTGGGTTTTTATTTAAAGCATGACTATGAAAGAGCATATGCATTGTGGCAATTAGAATTATTATTATTTTTTTTGCAGGAGTTCACCAAAAGTGAGCTGGGTTCTATCTGGTGGCACCTTTCAGCTTGGGTATCAACTAACAATTCCTAACCCAGGTTCAAAAGGGTCGGTGGTGTACACATGTCAAGCAGAGAATTTAGGACAGAAAGCAACATTTTTATTCACGGTAAGAGTTAGAGGTAAGTAAAATACAAGAAGATGCTATATAGGATGTGTATCTGTTTAAGTATAGTTTTAATTGTGGTATTCAAGTATATTAACTAAAGAAGACTACTCTTGTAAGAACTTTTTGAATGCAATTTATCATCAAGATTAACATTGGTTTTCCTTTCTATTTTCCCTCCTGCAATACATTTTCATTGGAAACATCATTTAAGACACCATTTTCTCTATGATTTACGAATTGAAAGATTTAGATTTCCTTTCACTACCTGTCGTTTTAATGGTATCAAATAGAGGGCGAGGTGAAAAAAGGTGTTTTTCAAATGGGGGGGGGGGGTATCAGCCCTGGAATGAATTTCAACAAAAATTGAAATATTCTTCGAGTTCTGTAAAGGAAAAAACAATTGTTTTGAAATTGACTTGAAAACCAGTACAAGGTCATTCATTGTTCAGCTTTTCACGTGTGAAATGAATGGTACTTTTTAGTTTGACTGGAGTACGATCAAGTTGTTTTCGGCTTCAAAAGCAGAACAAAGAACAGAAACAAATGTAGGGACATTAAAGCGTTGCATTAAATTATTGTGTTGTTATAATATTTGTAAATAATAATTCGTAAAGAAAAAATGGTAATATCGAATTGTGATAATCGAGTGGCATTAAAGTAATTATTTTTGATGAAGTATATTTGGGAGATATAATCTAAGCAAAAGATGTACATGAACCACATCTTTAAGATAATAAGTTTAATTTATACCAGCCTTCTAAAATTACATAAACCCAAAATTATTAAATTAATCTTCTTATACTTTGCTATATTCCATTAGCATTTAAAATTAATGTACATTCTGTGCAATTTTCTCTCTGTTGCCTAATTTTGGCGTGGACTTGGACTGTACACCGCATCACCAATTGGTAAGTGTATGTTGATTTTTGGAAGATTGTTCGTGGTAGAAAACTGTTTTAGCTTAAAATTTAAGTTTGAATGATGACAAATTTTCGGCAGTAATAGGAACAGGCCTTTTACCTGAATAGGGGGTTTGTTTGTGAAATTTCCTTATTTCCTAAAGTGAAATAATTTGGGAAGCATTTTTTGAATTTGTAAGCAATTATTCACGGCAGACAGAATTTTTTTGGTTATATTCAGCGTCGTGCAGCCAGATTTGCCCATGGACTTGAATTGTAGTGACAAATATCGTACATCAGACATAATCTCTTCCCAATAACTTGTATTTTTACAGATAAGCCGTCTTGGATTGTGCGACCTCTGAAATCAATAACTACGAAAACTAGCCTTATTCTTAAACCCGGAAACTATTCTGGTGCAACTAGTGTTAGCTGGTATATTGATGGGAATGAAGTGAAGTCGACTGCACATGGACTTGAAGTAACCCCAGAGAACTACCTGAAGCTGAAAAATGTGACCCCATTTCATACAGGAACATACCAAGTTTTTATAGGAAACGCTGCAGGTGTCCGCTCTTCTTCGATATGGGTAACAGTTAGTGGTGGTAAGTAGCGTCTAGACAAAGGTATCACTCTTTCTGAGGAAACTAAAATGTTTTTATGCATATTTGTGCGGCGATAAAACATTTTTTTCTCAACCTATATATATATATATATATAAATCCAGTATAGTATACAAAATAACTAGACAAATTTAGCAGTTACTACTAGTTTCATGTTTTCTTAACAATCTTCAGAGAGAGAGAGAGAGAGAGAGAGAGAGAGAGGGGGGGGGGGAGAGAGAGAGGGGTGGGGTGGGGGTGGGCGAGAACACGCGCGCACACACACACATCACGCACACACACACATCACGCACACACACACACATCACGCACACACACATCACGCATACACCCATCACGCATACACCACATACACACACACCAGGTAGAGAGTGGCCAGTGGTCAGTAATGTGTACCAGTAACTGGCTCATGGATGAAACTTTGCAGTCAGTGTCCTGTAGCTGGGTGCAGTGGATACATTATTTCATTCGGATGGAAAAGTTGTCAGATCTAATTTTTTTAAAGATTTCGGAAGGCTTCTAACAATTGAGCTTTACAATGGTAAAGTTGACCCCTGATTAAATTATAATTACCGGAAGTAAAATTATCATAAATGGATAAATAACCTATAGAACTTAAGATACATTGTTTTTTCCGTTCTAGGAATACATTACCATTTATTCCTTTTAATTGTTTTTTCAGGGTGTGGTAATAGACAATATGCAGACAAGGGGTTAATCAACTTTACTGGTATTAACCCAACCAACGATGTTCTTGAGTGCGTTTGGGTCTTGAAAGTACCCTTTCCTACTAGGTTTACTTTTAATTTCACGTAAGTGAAAGTTTTTTTGTTTTACTTAACCAGCTTTTGAAAATACTAGAATGTAGATTGTCAGTTATTTTTCAAACTTTAGCTCTGGTTTGAATTAGTAAATATGCAATGCTTCAGGGACACTGGAGCCTGGGAATTCATTCACCTCCACTGAATGTATTTCTTTCAGAACATGTTTTAAAAATTTCTTTAGCCTATAAGCAAATTGGGCTTACCAACAAAATACATACTAGGTTACACAAACATGTGTGTATATTGTAAATTTGTACGAATAGTCTTCACACAAAGGCCCGAAACATTCGAGATGACAAAAAACCTTGGGGTCCTTTACAATCTTAATACGGCATAAAATTGATAAATACGTAATTATATGTTATGATGAATCTCAGTAGCGTCCTTTCCCCCTTATTCCACATCTCAATTGTGGAAGGTTTTTCTTACAAAAAATATACTTTATAATATATACTAAGCTCTTTTTTTACTGCAAAAACGTTTTTTTAATTTTTGTGTATTATGTTTTTTTACCTTGTAATCCATTTTGTAATGGAATGAGTTATGCAGTTATACATATTCATATGGAAAAAAGGAACTGCAGAGATTCAATACTCAAAGTATCGTCTTGTAACTACAGAACTGGATTTTGAGGAAGTTGGTGTATTTGAGCGAAAAACCTATGAAATTAAGATCATGCTCACGATTACGTATTGGTTCGCATCTTATTTACTTTATGTGCAGCTGGTGTATATAAACTGCAATTCTGTAACAATTTACCATCCAAAACTGTTAATATATATATATTTCCATTTTTACAGATATTTGAAATTTTCTCCAGCTGCAAGTGATTGTTCTTACACGACCATTAGAATTTCAACAATGGATCGGATTAGTCCTTTCCCCGAATGGTTTTATTGTATTTGGCAATCAAAATCAACCGTGCTCCGTCATCTGACTGGACCATTTATCACCGTAACATTAACAACAAAATCGTCATACGTTGTGGGAGATGCTGGATTTGTGGTTCGTTATGAGAGAGAATTATCAGGTATTAAAAGAAACTTTTAGTCTGCTGGCCCGTTTAGTAGTATTGATTGGTCTAATAAGTGATAACTAAGGTTTGCATCAGTTGATCTGTATGCTAGCGTTGGCAAAGCAACGGTAAAATTTATCTCTTCTTTTTTGTCACCAAATGTCCCGGAATATGTTCCGCTTATGTGTGACAAAATGAAGACGAAATTCTTCAATTTTGCGTGACTGCCGACTCCCACCCCTCGAAGATAGTAGTAAAAGTCAACTTGCCCTGCGTTGCACCACCATTCTCGGAAAGTAGCCCGCTACCTATGTGTAGCAAGGTTAGTGCAGCCTTTTACGCTTCATGTAAAACCACCCGTGATATATACCCTGGTACTCACACAGTACAGCCTCTTATCAAAATTCCCATTTTGCCTCGACGCTTTTCCGCGAAACATGCCCCATTAGTCCTATTTGGTTGAATAAACGTAACCTTGTCCAGTGCTCTCATTGTTTCTGTAAGATTTCTTAAAGATAATGAAAAGATAACGGAAATGGGCGCCCAAGCACGATTACGTCAGATTTGCTAATTAGTTAGGTTTTGAATTTTCGTTTTTAAGCTATCTTACTTATGATACTTGACACTTCAATAGGATTCGATTATTGCACACCAGACAGCTGGACCACACATTCTGCACAATCGTTAAGGGTATTGTTAAATGTGCAAGGGCATGCTTAGGCGAAAATTTTGTGCTGGCATTGTGGGACCTAAATGCGCGTGAGCTTGGCTTTTAGGATCCAGAATTGCTGCGAAGAGCTGTAATATTGGAGTTGGTTCGTTTTGGAAAACATCTGTTTGGTAGTCTTAGATCAGACAGCCGTCTGCAGGTGAGGATAAAAATTGACCAAATGACCTAATATGGTAAGTAAATAAAGACATGAATTTATTTCATAATGACACGCCATTAGTATTCACTAAAGCATAGGTGAAATTATCGTTATGACAGATGTAGTTGTAGTACTACGGGCAAGAAATTAATGACAATCTAACTTATCGTCTTCAGAAAACAAAATATTATTTAGAAGAAAGAGCAAACAGTAATGAAGTAAGATTACCTTTTGACTAAAGAATTGCGCGTCCACGCCATACAGCGAAAAAAAACAAAGGAACAAGCAAAAAAATACATGTCTGGAAATGCAAGGATTTGAGGCTTTCGTCGCCAGACCACCAGACTATGAATGAGGTCTCCAATATTCAACCTTTTTGACTACTTTCAGTCTCAAGTATTTGTTTCTTTCTTTTGAATATATTTATAGAGACACATGTACCCATTAGGCATTCAATGCACTTTTCTCGCATGGCGGATATTTGCGCCTACAAACGAACTAAATAAACATTTAACCAAGTATACAAGCAAAGTATTTTTCTTTAATTTGGGTTTTTCGTAGTAAGGAATGTCAGAAAAAAATGATGCAGTTTGATAACACAAAAACATTATTTAGATATTTGTTGTAATACATTATGATAAGTAAACAATGTGCCATATAATGTTGACTGCTTGTTTTTATACCATATGTCATTTTGTTTTCTTTGTACAGTACTAACAACTACTCCAACAACCATCTCGACAAACCCAGAAGCAACATTGAAGCCTTTTAAGGGAAAGAAAGGTGAGGAAACAGTTGTTAATGGAATATACTTAAAATATGGAAAATACTTAAGCTGCGTCGATGCTTAAGTTTTAAGATATTTTCAAAAATACAGTGAACTACAGAGTAAATGTTTTAAAGACTGGCGGTGTATTCTTGATGACGCCCAAGGTGTTTAAAATTAGGCCTTATCATAAAAGTCTCATTCCTAACAAATAACTTATCATGAAAGTCTCATTGTTAACAAAAAACGTGGATGGGTTCCTGATTCCCAATAAGTAACTTGCTATTAAAGTCTCATTGTTACGATGAAAAATAATAATACGCCATAAAATAAAGTCCAGCGCAAGTCAGACTTGCTTTTCAAGGTGGTATATTAATTGTAAACATCACTTGATCAAAACTCTTTCCCGTAAGACTGTTGTTTGTTTGATAACAGACACCCAGCATGGTATCTAAGGAGCAACTTATGCTTAGTTGCAAGATGGAAAAAGAATGGGGATTTGAAGGCTTTTTTGTTTTTGTTTTTGCATGTGAACTTGTATACTAGGTAATCAGTTATTGGTATTCGTCATTTAAACTATAAATTGTTATGCATTTTGAGATTGTGAGGGAAGACGAACCGATTGTTTGCAAGCCTGAGAATCGGGAGAGTAATGTGATGCAAAACAATTTTGATAAGAAAGGCATGTATAAAGTTGAAGATATAGTAAAATCTAGTCGACTACCTCAATCAGGGTACCCAACACGTTATAATGTACTAAAAAAAATACTCGGGGATTTCACGTAACACAGTAGTGCACATTAAAGGACGTACTCAGGGTCTCATCCAGTGTATTTAACCCCCTTCCCCGCACATTCATGTTATGTGGAGGTAGTTAGACGTATCGTGATGTCACGGATAGTTGTCTTAAAATTAGCTCTGTTTGGAAAGCTTATATTGTCAGAAATACAATATCATTTCTCTTTCCTGCTAAGAGTGACTAACCCCTGATTCATGAAACATATTCGCCCAGTAGGTGATTAAAAAAGCTCCTCATCCAATTAGAAGAACTTAACAGATGAGGACTCGTCTAAGGACAGCTTATTATAACAAAGAGTTTACATTGTTGAGATTATGCAGTTCAAGGAAGCATGGTATATCCAGGTAAACGTGCCCTTTCCAATACATACCATGTTTATTCTGCCCTCTGTTTTTAAAGCACAGCCACTTTTATAATGTAGTATCACATATTGGTAATTCTTGGGATTGATTTAAGAGTGCTACATTTGTTGCATATTTTGTGTTTCGTTTGTTGGTGGTTTATTGTTGCCTTCACACTGACCTGTGATAGATCTCCGACCAATGATTTTCTTTTTTGTAGATCAAAATTTGCCGACGTGGATGGTTGCCCTCATGTCAACACTTGGTGGATTATTGATAATTCTGGCCCTTCTGATATATGTTGTACGGAGGATGTAAGATGGCGTTTTTTTGTAACCCTGGGTTAAAGTCCAGTGGTCTAAAGCATCAAATTCACATTGCTTTACACAAGAGTTTGTAGTGTACTATATTGAAGAACGATTTAGTATGAAGGTGTATAAAACTGAAGAAGCATCTTAAACCCTTGCTGGTTGTTGTTTTTAGAAAGGCTTCTCACATATCGGCCTTTAAGTACATATGCTTACCTGTATATTTGTATGTTTGCATATAAAAATATAGATATAGTAATACTAAAAACAGCACAAAAGTTTCTCATTGTACAGTTGCAGCTGTATTTTAAGGATGCCGAAAGAGCATATCTGTGTTTAATATTTGACTTGATGTATTTATATATATATATATATATATATATATATATATTCAAGCTTTTAGTCCCTTTTAATAGAGAAGTTAGTCACAAGGGCCCAGTTTCTCCACTTCTTTTGATCGCACGCATCTGTTTTAGTTTTCGGTCTTCATATCTTGTTCTAGAACGTCTTCCCACCGTTTCTTCCATCTACCCCTACTATTTCGTCCAAATACATCGGCCTTCTTGATCCGATTAGTGTTTTTGACATCTGCTTTCCAAAGAACATGACCAAGCCACCTCAATCCTGCCTCCTGTATCTTTTCTGTGGTGCAGACAACTCCAATCCTCTTGACGTTTTTCCTTATTTCGTTTTTGTCTTTTAAGATAACTCAAAGAACTCATCTTAAATCTCTAATTTCTCTTCTTTCTAGCAAAATATCCTACTTTCCTATAACTTTCCATGCTTCTGCGCCATATATCAGAATCGGCCTTACCATAGTTTTCTATACCTTACCCTTTACACTTGCGGACCTGCATCTGTCACGCAGAACACCAGATGTCATGCCACTTTTCCATGCTTGTATGTATATATACTGCTTTAACCTGGGCAACATTGATGTAATTGAATAGCTTCTGTTTGTTAGCGCAATTCGTGATATTATTCTTAATTATAAATTAACAAATCTGTACTTTTGCATATTTGCTACAACATCGACTATTCTGACAACCATCGTGACTAAAGCCATGGGTGCGGTAGCTTTGACCGGCTGGCTGTGAGGAGTATCACGGTGAAAATGGTTGTGGTGACATTTATTCGATTTGACGACTTTAGTGTATACCAATTTCGAGTGGTGTCAATGCTGTGACCACTTTTTTTTGTTTCCCCTTGACACGTAGCTGTTTTTTCTGGCATTGTGCGGGCATACAACACCACCGCTATGCCTATTAAAACTACATTAACTTCGACCCCTATTAATGTGCCTTTTTCATAGACAGCATCTTTACAGCCATCATCACTGCCAGATCAACGATCGCCGCTTCTGTATTAACCATTAAGAACCCCTACGAAGAACACTAACAATCACCATGACTACAATAACAATTACTATTGCCTCCAAAAGATCGACCAGTGGTTGCTATGATGTATATTACTGTTATAAATATGGCAAACAACGGTGTCACAGGGACAAATACAAGTACAAATAACAACTAAAGCATTATCCAGATAATATCACTAACAATACTAGTATTATTCTTGAATACTGATGGAAATTGTAATCTGGAGATTGCACATGATTTTGAATCCTTTCACTTAATAGGCGAAATACACGACAAGGAAAAGTGCAACGAATTGATGGCTCATCTGGGACTAATGCAAGGTTCAGTGCACATAAGCTACAGGATATTTCATCTGGTAAGTATAGTTACAAAACAGAAATTATTTCGGAGACTACTTACATAATCTGGGTAAAGAAAATGAAATGCAATTTTGAAAATGCTTTTCCTTTTTATTGATCGTTGACGCAGCGTGAACTATATTTAGGGGTCATTGCTTTTTACCTTACAGTCTACTTGCTACTTACTTTTTCATGCCAATAAGAGTTACATTGGTAAACTCACTCCTCCCTATGCACCCTGCTACACTTTTGCAGTGTACTATTTCGTTTTTATAGTAAAGACTGTTAGCTTCCCTAATATGTTGGACTTTTTACCCCCCAAATTTATTTATTCTTGGTGATGAATGTGTTGCTGGGTTAAAACAAACTGGTAATGAGCTACAAGTACAGATCATTTTCAAGTCGGAAAGGAATAATCTATCATTTAGATGAATGCCTTGTCTCAAATCCAACTTGATGTAACCATTTTTATACCCATTGCCAATTATTGAATGTAATGCTGGATGAAGATACTGAAGATAGTTGGTTTTTATCCTATTTTTATTCTGTCAAATGAGTAAGAAATATGTTTTTGTGGGTATTAAAGAGAAAAACTAAGATCATTCAACCTTAATTTTGAAACATAATAAAAGAGACACATTTGGTCAGAATACTTAGCTTACTTGATGGATTATAACAATCAGATTGTTTCCTAGCATTTTGAGAAATGGATGTTAAAATATTTTGAAAATGTATATTTATTGAGGTTGTATCATTCCCTATTGTAAGGGTAGGTTAATTCGACTGTATGAATCTGCAGTTTATCGCGTACGATAACTATGTTTTTGAAATGTTTACACTTTAAGGTAGGGTATGTGATTTGGCAGAAAGATAAAATTACGGCTTCGTGCAATCGTATATTGTACATTTGGCATTCAAAAGGCCCAAAAAACTACCTACCTTTGTTAGAGATGGTTATGCGTCATATCTCCTACCGGATCCTTGAAATTCAGCAGGCTGAGCCATCTGATACATTCGTGCACCCAAAGCACTGTATTGTGAAGAGACAAAGTGCTTATTTTTCTGTGAGAAATTTAAGGGCAGGCATTAATAACTTGATTGTATTTCTAAATAATCTTGGGCCGGTTTGACCAACAAGGAAAGTTTAATGTCTGACATCAGACTGCAATATTATTCCCTGGTTCAACTCTGAGCATGCCGGCGTAGTTGGTCTCTCTCAACAATCTAAGTCCATGTGCTTGAGTATCGCGCTTAATATGATAATACTATTGGTACATTCGTACAGATATTGAGATTAAAAGAAATATTACATTGCATTCTATTGCTATACTGTTCTGTTGTGTTATATTCTATTATATTGTATCATATTAAATTAATAGTGTATAATATATATTAGGTTAGATTAGATTAATTATATTAGAGGAGACAGAGAGAGAGAGAGAGAGAGAGAGAGAGAGAGAGATGTAGAGGTAGAGGGGGAGGGGGAGAGAGGGGGAGGGAGAAAGAGGGGGAGCGAGGGAGAAATAGATAAATAGAGATAGAGACAAAGACTGACAGAGACAGACAGAGATAGCGATGGAGGGAGAGGAAGGGAGGGAGGGACAGAGACAGAGGTTTTGTACATGCCAGCTATACCTCTCAGCACAATATACCTTAATGCAGAACAGGACACAAGTTTACTTGTCATTGATTTACCAGTTTGACCTTGATGGGTATAAACTGGCACGTTATTGGTCTAAAATTAATCCAGTAAAATAATCAAATTTTTTTGTATGGTGATTTAATTGCCAATGTTGAATCAAAGAGCTTTTATTAGGCACCTGTTAATTAAATTATTAATATTTTCAGACTCACCTGGACCTAAAGTTGCGGTTAGTCGCAACAGAGGACCTACATTATCACAGACATTTGAAAATCCGTATCAAAATGGAGATGTTCCTATATACTCTGTTTGTGACACCAGTCAGTTAAGCGGTTTTGCCAAGCCTGACGTTAACACGTATGTTAATGGACCTGGAAGCAAAGACCATATATTGACCGATGAACAAGACCAAGATCATGATTACACATTACCGTACTTTTCAGAGTCGTCAGCATTTAATAACAGAGAAAGTGGAAAATACGAGTACCCTGTCGATGTTTCAGCTCCGAAGAGTACATATGGTAACGCTAGGGTGAACGCAGGCTTCGAAGATTCCGATGGCTATGGCAGTGGCGATGAGTTTTCCACAGATCAATCAATTTATGAAATTCCAGTTGACGGGAAAAAACCGATACCTGATGCAGGACCAGAAAATCAAAATGCACAACAATCTTTGCAACGTTTAAAATCTGGACTGTTTGAACCATTAAGGGATCTTAATTTTAACCCCGCAAATAGTAATTCAAAGTCTCAAGACATTTATGCAGATTTGACACCAACAAGTAACAGGCGCAGTTATGTCCAAAATTTAGTCGAACCAGTCACATCACCATATGCAAGCTGTAGAGTTTATGATACACCAGAAGACCCAAGTGAATCCTCTAAAGATATCTACCAGACTTTACGCAGTTAGCCGTAAGTTTATACGTTGGAAGAATAACGGCCATATTTTTTTATTTTTAAACTTAGATTCTTTACAAAATGTGTACATTTGGTATTTTGAGGCAGTACAGAACGGTGGCCAACGTTTTCTCTCACTAAATTTAAAGGTTATTTAGAGAAACCTACGAACTATTACTGAGAGAGCTTCACGCTGTAAACGCTTTTAACTTTTAATATGAAAAAACAACCCGAAAAACGAAGTTGTTCTTGGCCTAATAATTCAACGCCCCATTTGTGAAGTGGGATTTTTCTGATTTTGGGGAAAAAGGAGATTTTAAACCTAGATCGGAGGAATAGTTTGCTTTGTGAGATAATTTGCCTTTGGTAAGAAAATATTATGGTCTCCTTGAGTTAACGTGGGAGACCACTAAAGTAACATCTTCCGTCATGCCTGTAATGTGGCAAGTTTATCTGGCACGACACTGCACTGACTATCTGACTAGTTCGGCCTGACTAGTTCGGCCCATGATTTAAGTACCCGAGAAAGATGCCTTTACAGCTCGATGTCAGTCTTATTGGCCTGATAAATTCAAGCCAACGACGCAACTTAGTATGGCGGCAGCCTACCCATTGTTGTATTTTGGAAATAAGTTGAGGTTTTTTCGTAATTTTATCAAATGCTTTACGTTTTTAGGTTAAACAAGTCTTTACTTTTCTTTTCAGCGATTTAGATTTCGTTTTTTATTAAATGTCATCTACCAAACTAATTACGATTACGCATATGAGTATATTATTAGTTCAAAATTTGACTTTGGCAATGCCAGCAGCTATTGACTTGAAAACAAATGGCAGAAAATGTATGAAAAAGTATAAGCAAGTATTTTGGGCATCATCCAGAGATCATCTTTCCATTTTTGTATTTGCTTCATTTCCAAGGAAATATAGTGATTGGATATGGCCAGTTGTGTGGCAGACGTTACAACTAGAGGTATTTTGTTGGTTAAACATACGTTGTTCATCATTTTTTATTTGTGAAGTAAAGTAAAACAAAGGGACTTGCATTTAAAATCTTGTTTATGTGATCCTTTTATATAAAAAGTGATGATATTTCCTGTACAAGAGACTTTGTTTATGAAAGTTTGCACTAGCTTCAATTTTAATAGCTCGCTCTAATGTAATAACGACTTTTCGATGATACCTAAGAAAGTCTGCAAAAAAATGCACTCAGTGGATAAGGTTGGTTAGGGGTTGATAGTTTTGCCAGTGTAATATTTCTTTTTGTTAGTTTAACGCCATAGTTCCATTTTAAAATTAATAGCAGGCGTATCGCATATGCAGCCTTCTGCCGTTGATTTCTGTAGCTTCAATACCATGGAGTATTTTGTACCACAAGATTTTCCGTACCATTTAGAATTTGTGGTGTTTATGACATTCCTATTATTAAATACATGCTGATATTTTTGTTTGCAACCTGATACTAAAATTAGTCGAGAGCTTTTAGACCAGGATAAAAGCTGATTGTTTAGAGAAATTTTCTTTTGTAACAGGAAGCCATTATGTAGATAAAAAGCCGCATTTTACCATTGATTATTTATATTTGGATAAGATCTGTACATACTTACGTTTTAAATCTTGAAAATAGAGGATCTGCAGACACATGTCATAATAGTTAATATTACTACGAGTTGACATGTATTTTGTAATCGATTTCCGTGTTTTATGGATCCGAGCGACTGGTTGAATTTGTAGTCTTAATCCATAATATTTCGCGAATACCATCTCTTTGTTTGCACCTTTCTGAGAGATCTACATTGCTTATGGTTAGCAGTTATGTGATTTTTTTTACTACAGTTGACAGATGTTTTGGTATTGGAAAAATGACTTTCAGTCTGACACAATCTTTTTTCGGATCATAACTGCCTGTCCACACGTACTATTACATTTTGTTATTTTTAGCAACACCCAGCTGATTAATTTAACTTTGAATATTCATATGCTACCTAGGGCTCATAAATGATCGGGTTTTCATACCTTGTTTGTTTTCTTTTTCGGTTACATAGAATTTTTTCTTGGAATTCTATATTGAGGAAGTGGAATTAGCTATTAACAAAATCTACTCCCCCGATTTACGGAATACTATCATTCAATTTATCATAGATGGTGAATGTTTGGGAAACCGGTTATTGAAGAAATGATCAAAGGAAAACTTTAGCTAGGTTTACAAAGTTATTTTTCGTGTCACATGCTTCGTTCAAGGCTGCAAATGGGTGGCTGCAGCAGATACTTTGAAGTAGTAATGTCTTTCAGGGAGGTTACCAGCCATGGTCGAAACGTTCCACCAGACGCTCATGGGAGATGCAATTGCTTCTTGGAGATCATGCTATTTTTACATAAGATGCCTGTTAACTGCCGATACGAAGGGAGATTGCAGTCTTAAATTTAGTACAGCTGGACACGAAAAATTTCGTTTTACGGTTTTTTCTCACAGCTGGAATCAACGGGGCAGCAAGGTGAAAGCTATCAGGTTACCTCCAATGAATATTTTCAAAAATCTTGTGAAACTTACTGACTTGGGTAATATGAGGATATCGAGGGAGCGGCAATGGCTGTTAAATTAATGGCATATACCTGCGGCGATGATCACTGTCTTAAATCGTCCGGTAGCATTTTTTAATTTGTTATCGTATGTACTCAACGAGAGCGCATATTAGCAACATAGCTGCACAAGCAGTAGATGGCACTAACATAAAAAAGTATGATAACAGATGAAGTTATTACACCACTTACACATATTTTCAATACTCGTTCATGAACCATGAAGGAACCCATCAGAATAACAAAAGGATAACCCAGGACACAACCTACCAATACCAACACATTGGAATTTAACCAGTGAACTGCTTTTATGTCAAGAATCAAAGTAATGCATGTAACTATTTCTTCTGCCCTGGTAGCCCAACAATATTATATATCAAAATCGATTTCTCAGTTTGAACCACAACTTTAGCTGAGTAACATCTTTACTAATACACATCTATTTTGTCTAAATTCGAACTTAAAGAAAAAAGGTGCTCACTTTGTCGAGTTGTTAATGACGCTGGTCAGGTATCTGTAACGGGAGGTAACTTTGGGCGATATTAGGTTGTGTATGTCGATCTGAACGTAGCGATGTTCTCGTACGCATTAAATTTATTGCAAACGTTAGCCTGAAATGGGTTCGATTGTAACTTAATCATTGATAGATTGTGAAAGTATGTATCATCTTAAATGAAGACCAAGTTCAATTACCATATAAATTGAAGATGTAACGACCAGCTGAATATATCCAAAGGGGAAAAATTATCGTTTTGCTAAAAGGGAAGTATTTTTATGAAAACAAATCAGATAACCTCACGGGAATTACATTAGTCATTCAATACCAATTTATCTCAAAGTTTTAATCGAGGATGTGAAGATGAATTCAACGAGAACAAAAGAGGATTAAAAACAAAAGCAGGAACCCATTTTTTCCATGTACTAATTCACTCTTTTTGATACTACATGTACTATATGGGGTCAAACTGTACAATAAATATCATTCCGTGAGTCGTAAGCTTTTTCTGAGTTACGTTTCGAGAGATGCTTTTCACATCGTTATCTTTTATAACGGAGCTCAGAAAAAGCTTACGAGTTGCGACATATTAAATATTCATCAATGGCTTCTGCGGAGTCCATAACAACATGAATTAACAAGTACAATACATATTGCTGTTTGTTGGGCAAGTTGTAAGGTTTCCTTCCAGATGGTTTTGTATTTCGTCAACATTATTTTTACCTGTGGTATGTCACGCCTCTAAATCTTAAAAACCCATTCTCAACTACTGTTCTGGCAATGCAAAAATAATCTATGCATGCGCGTGAAATATAAAGAATGTGGTATTTAGAGAGTGCTGATGAGTAATGAGCGATAATAGAAAATAAATATCCAGTGGAGGGAATATGTTGACCTTTAGTTAACTAGTTGAGGATGAAGACGATTTTAAAAAAAGTAAGGATCATCAGCAGGATTCATTCCATGGTAGTTACGTAAAACGAATCTTAAAGAAATTCGCAAAAGGACTTGTTCACTCAAAACCCGCAAAGAATTGGTACCCGTAAAGAATTAGTAAAATGTCCGACAGCAAGAGTGAGAGGAAGTAATTTTGCAGGAAGGAGATTATGGCAAATACTTAAGATAATCTAGCACATTGTGGCAGGCCCCTCGTGAAGAACTCCTGCAGTTTTAATATCCCTCAATATCATATATTAGAACAAGCGTAACTGACCGTGGTAAAATCGCTTTCCAATAGTGGTATTTGCCCTTCAAGGAAGCTTCCTTTATTTGATTCTGTCGCTTGTTGAATTCTAAATAGCTGAACGAAAACTCAGCATAAAACATTTACTTATCTATTCTGAAGTATTGACNTGTTGACCTTTAGTTAACTAGTTGAGGATGAAGACGATTTTAAAAAAAGTAAGGATCATCAGCAGGATTCATTCCATGGTAGTTACGTAAAACGAATCTTAAAGAAATTCGCAAAAGGACTTGTTCACTCAAAACCCGCAAAGAATTGGTACCCGTAAAGAATTAGTAAAATGTCCGACAGCAAGAGTGAGAGGAAGTAATTTTGCAGGAAGGAGATTATGGCAAATACTTAAGATAATCTAGCACATTGTGGCAGGCCCCTCGTGAAGAACTCCTGCAGTTTTAATATCCCTCAATATCATATATTAGAACAAGCGTAACTGACCGTGGTAAAATCGCTTTCCAATAGTGGTATTTGCCCTTCAAGGAAGCTTCCTTTATTTGATTCTGTCGCTTGTTGAATTCTAAATAGCTGAAAGAAAAATAAGCATAATACATTTACTTATATATTCTGAAGTATTGCCGCCAAAGTTACCAACATTTATGAAGTCGAGCATTTCACAGGAGAAAAAAATTCACTTCAAAAATACAACCTTGCTCTATATACTAGTAATAGTCTTGTTTAAGAAAAGTAAGAGGTCACACGGCAAGTGAGGCAAAAATCAATTTGTACATATAATTGGTCTGCTTAAGAATTTACAACCAGAAAAATCTTTATAAAAAATAATTACTTACAAAGCAAACACTTTAGTGAATACTTTATGTTACAAAGCTTTGCTTGGCAAGAAGTTTATATCAGTGTGTTTGAAACGACTGACAATATACTTGGTTATGGATTTTCTTAATATTAATAGAACTCACTTTACCAAGATGTTATCTGCCGGGAAAAAAAAGAAAAAAAAGAAAACTGCTATAGATAACAAAGTAAAAGTCACCTATTAACTAGTAAAACAAAGATTCTATCTAAACCATGCACTTTTTAAACAAAAAAAATGAATATGAAAATGAGACGCATTGCCAAATAATTAACCAACTTTTGAGACACAGGGAGTCTTAATCTTTTACAGTGTAAGGCATCATGCCATCTTTTGCAACACAGAAATCGTATGTGACCATTTAAAATAAAAACTAGAAAATCTAGTAAAAATACTATGAAATAAAAAATGTTCTGCTTTTCAGGAATAATGTTATTTTTGTCATAAATGTCAGCAGCTACTGATGTCTTACTAAAAAATTTGGATTCAGAAAAACAGCTCCCTAAACGTTTATTCTATCATTTACGATATATACAACTATTAAAGTGAATAGGAATATTAACAAATAAAATAACTTTGGTACGATTAATCAAGGTATCGTCATGTGGCAAGCAAAATACGATTTGAAATTGAATAGTAATGGCATGGTGTATTGAAAAGACGTCCATATTTAAAAATTCATCGTGCAGTTTAACTTGTTCGTAAGCATGTGCTACTGTATACACAGGAACAAAGGATCCACCAAAAGTTAAAAATCTAAATTGTCACCTTTTGTCGGTTCTTTGTGCAAATTGATATTTCCATTTTCAATAGCACTCCTGAAAGGAACAATAGAAGTTAACAATAATAAATCTTTAAAGGTCAAGACACATTTTTCAACGACTAGCTTTGGTCAAAAGCCCATTGTTTTTAATGCGGGGTCCATTATTTTCTTGGATATGCAGGATGAATGACTTTCTAAAAACATCTACAATAAATTTTAACACTGGAGAGTAGCTAGTCGCAACATATAAACATCTAATGTCATCTTTTTTAAACTAGAAGCTTTTGGCAAGGTGTGTTCATTAAGCAGGTGGCGAAGGAAAATACTGTTGAACGATGTGAGACAAAAGTCCATCCGAAATGTCAAATTTACTGCTCGGTTCGGTTTAACAGCACGGTCATAAGTTGACTGAAGAGGAGTGTAAGAGAAGCTGGTACTCAGGCGTGTGATCATCATTTCCACTACAGGGACGCAGGCTAGGGCAGTTACAGCAGAGGTTACAGGGTAATTTAGTCACCACCCTCGTTTCTGTTATTCTTATCTTTTATCAAAAGAAGGCGGGTGTTATAGGGAACAAACAATTGTAGTTATTCTTTTGTCAAAGATTGCGTTGATAAAGTTGATACTTGCTCTTGATATATTAACATTTTGAACCACAGTAGTGAGGTAACCAGTGTACTAGAGTGACGGTTGGGAGAATAATTCCATGCGTGAAAATGCTGTAGAATGTCATAAGTTGTGTGAAGACCTTCTTTTTCCATTCTGTTGCCCTTTGTTTTTCACCCCTGGCTTCCCTCGATTTGATTGGATTACAACAAGTGGAGACAGTGTGACTTTGAGAACACTTGGAATAGGAGCTTTAAGTCAACGGGTGGTGTAGGATTCCATTCTTTTTTATCTGATTGCCATCAAGTATTAAAAATGAGAGCAATGAAATAAAATTACGAGTAACTACAGAAAAGGCGGAATTCACCAGTGGCATTTGGTAACTAGTTTTAATTTTGTACTAATCCCACACACCCTTTCCTTTACACAATGTTCTGCATATAGTAACTAACCCCCACCCCACCCCCAAAAGTGCGATTCTGACCATTAAAATTGACCATTTGACAGCAACATACAAAAAGTACAGTATTATCTTACCTGATTGATCTGACTTTCTTAATATACTTTTGACAAAGAGTTATTTCTTTACAAATTCGTTTCAGATCATCTCCTTCCAAATTTGGGGTATTCGTAGCCTAGTCATCAAGGGAATTGATAATAGTGAAAGGTGAATCAAAAAACAACAACAAAATTGGAAGAATAAAGGTTAAAAAATATATATTCGCAAAGCTATTAAATACCACGTATATGCTCATGGGAATACCGGCTTCACGATTGCTACAATATCGAGCCTACTTTTTTATATATGCATCTACAACAGTTGATATCGTGATAAATTTGTATGCTTGGCCTTTTCAAACAAAGTGGCCATTTAGTTATAAATGTTGTTCTTTTTTGAATGTGTACATATTTCCGCACCATTCAGAAAAGAAAGCTGGTGACATTTTACTTCTAAAAATTAAGTATCTGGGAAAATTGGGGGGAGGGGGCAGTAGCAAAAGCACTCTTCTCCAATGACGACATAGTGCTATATCTGTAACTTAAAACCAGTGGTGTCTAAGATAGGCAAGGTATCGTTGTGATGTAGAAGAGAAAAAGAGAACAATTAACTGGCATATTTCTACTAATGAAATGTAACAGTACAAGACACAATGTTGTAACTCAGTAGAAGGCTCTAAACGAAATACCAAATTCCATGAAAAAAATGGCGATATAGTATTTACGTGCGTACGTACATATGAAAGCATGTATGCATGTATGTATGTATCTGTATATGTACGTATGTATGCATGCTAAGGCCGGAGTGGCGGAAGCTTGTACGTAAAAGATGTAATGCTCTGGAGGAAAGAAAGCAGGGCCACAGCATTCTGTCAGGAAACTGCCCCTGTTACTAGTGATTTTGTTTTGTTTTGGTTTGTAAATATTGTATCTGTGATTCGTGATTACCGATAATTTCTCTGTGGTATTGACGCAAGTAGACGATTGTTCTCGGCAAGAACTAAGTGAAGTCATGGCTTCGATAATAGTGAGAACTAGTGAAATGGTACGGTAGTTGTGTTAGTACAGCAACTCATGTAAAAAATATGCATGGAGCTACTCTAGAAATAACTACTCTCCCCCGCCGACCTACAACATTATGTATTTGGCACGTATTAAATACAAATTACGCCCTGTTAGGAACATATGTAACCATGCTGAAAGTGAATAGTGCCTCTGAAGCCTCCTATAGTTTACGTGGCCGGTGTAAAATAGCGTGTTACCGTCTGAGAGGTACAGAGGCAAAAAAACCCCATCAAACAGAACAGAATTCACTTTACCTACTTTTTCTCGTCGTGGACGTAATTATCCTCCTCCTTATAATAATAATCATTTCCATCATCCTCATATTAATCATCATTATCGGCAAAAGCATAATCTGTATTTTACGTCTGATCAGTCAGTGTTGTCCAGGGGTTAGGCTTAGCTAAATAAAATACTTTACCTGTGGTTACTACATGTTTTGATCTACGCTCTATGTCTTTTAAACAACTCTTCGTTACTTGCTCCCATTTTTTCGTTCTGTGTGTTGCTGATTGTCTGTAGAGTCAAAACTGTTTTTCTATATTGTTTTATCCAAATAAAAACTACCTAGACAGCAAACATCTCACCAATATACAACAATACAGAGGTCAAAAGAATGAATGTAATGGCAGCAATAGTGAGGGGTTGTAGAACTTTTCAAAGCAGGCTTGCACTGGAGATTAAGCTAGTTTCATGCCAGCTATCTACAATTAGAATCTCACCAAGGCAGCATAAACTGTTCTATCCCTTATCAATCTCTCCAAAAAAGTAGTGATCGCTTCTCCTCTTTTTTCGTGTTATTTTGCGTGCACATATTCTTTGAAGAAAAAAGGTTCAGGTTTCCAACGAACTTCAGACGAGCTACTACACTGAATTAATGCATCGATTGCATTCAGTAGACCTGATTAAATGATTGCAAACACCATTGATGCAAAAACTACGGGTTTGGATAGTATCCTTACAAATGAGACTAGTAACGTCGTGACTGATTGAAACTTACAAAGTAAGAGTAGGGGGTAAGGCAGGATTGTGTGATGACTCCTAGATCCTTTCAGTTATTACATTAAATTGATTTAAAGCGAATTGAAAGGAAAAAAAGATGGCCTGAAAGTTGGTGGACAGTACATCAATAATTTACGGTATGCAGATGACACGTTCCCACTTCCCGACTTAGAAGAATAACTTTAGAAAATACTAGATGTAGGAGCCAGAAAAATAAAAAAGAAGGGCTTATCACTTAATTGCAAGAAAAAGGAATGCATGGTAGCCTCAAAGAAATAAATAATCCGAAGTATATTTGAAGAAAGGTTGTAATTGCCAAAACAACGTTTTTAAGACTCGATAACATCCTAAGAAAAACATTGCTAAATATCCAGACAAGGTTGTGGGTCTTGAATTGCAATGTTAAGGTTTGTGTTTATGTTTGTGTGGTATGTATGTTAGTCAAGCTTGGACAATAACAAAGGATATAAGAAAGTATTTGAAGAGTTGTAAAATGTGGTTCTTAAGGCGAATGAGGAGGTTTCCGTGGACGGGCATGCCGACATGAAATATTAGACAACAAATGTCGGAAGTATAAAATTTAAAGACCAATGCGTGTAAATTACAGGGATAAAGGTAACAGATATAAAAAAGTCAGAGAGTCCGGATGCTGTAATAGCGAATTATGAAGTTTTAATCTATTGATGTAACGTAGAAATGCGATAAAAAGAGAAAGTCGTAAAGTTAGCAAAAACACCTAGGAAAAAAAGAAGTACAAAGTATCAGTATGTTCCATAACGTAGTTTCCTGTACAAATCGGTGGTAATTTTGCCTTGACAAGGTCTTTGTTTCGAAAAGGAGGTTCGAATTTCAAGCTATTCTGTCATCGCATCTTTACCATAAACATAATATGTCTCTAAATTTTATTGCCCCTTATTACTAATCGCAGATTTGAATGAAGGTTTCAGGTTATCAGGTTGAAATTTTATAGTCTTATAAATATCGTGCTTTTTACCATATCACGCATGTATTCAAATTCTAAATTTAATTTTACCTGATCTTGCATCAGGTCAGGTTCATGATCTGCGTCCTGATAACAGTGGTATCTGCATTAAAAAGATGGAAAATAAATCGATTAAAAACAAAGAAATATGCGTTGGAATACTGTCTATTGTAGCAATATCTTTGAATTTTAAAAAATATCAGGAGAGTAAACATTTACTGTGAAAGACGAAACTAAGGTCCGTGTGAGCGTGTGTGTGTTCGAGAGAGGGCGAGAGAGAGAGAGAGAGAGAGAGAGAGAGAGAGAGAGAGAGAGAGAGAGAGAGAGAGAGAGAGAGAGAGAGAGAGAGAGAGAGAGAGAGAGAGAGAGAGAGAGAGAGAGAGGGAGAGAGAGAGGGAGAGAGAAAGAGAGAGAGGGAGAGAGAAAGAGAGAGAGGGAGAGAGAAAGAGAGAGAGAGAGAGGGGAAAAAAATTGAGTGAGAGTATTAATAGCTATTTAATTTAGTAAAATTCAATGATATGTAGATTTAATACATTAATACATAATACATTCATTTCCAGTTCTTTCTTTGTTGTTTTTTTCTGTTCTATTAATGGAGTGGCAGGGAAGCTGGGGGTGGGAGAGTGGCGGCTGGTAATAAGATGAATATTTGCTTAATGCTGGATATCCGTCTATTGTGTGTTTTAATACGGCTACAAACTGTACCGATGCCCATCCTCTGATTTATTAGTCAGGGAATGTTGTTTCATGGCTTAGGAAATCATACGGCGAGCAAGTGATTTTATTTAGAAAACAGTTACATAAAGCATGTTGCGCAGGGCCAAACTCTTGGCAAAAGATGCAATACCGAACTCAATTTATAACGCAGCATTCAAATTTCTTGTAATCTTTCCTGGTTTAAAGGCTTAATAATGTCTCGATGGTTTCCCGGTATATCCTTCTATTTTCATATTTAGATTATATGTCCTTTTATCCTTTTAACCACGCCAATCTCCCAAAGAGGGGTAAATGGAATAACCGTAGCCAAAGTATCGAAATATCTCTACATTTCGTTCTCAAAGGTTAACTCCATCGACCTGATTGGTCAAATTTATAAGGTGTGAAAATTGTAGAAAATTAATCTCCCAGTTGTATGGTGTTTCAACGTATAAAACAAATGTCTAGTCCATGGGAAACTTACCAAACAGACATTTAAAAAGAAAAGAAATAATCGCTGAATTGTTGGAAAAGTAGACTTAAAGCACAAGCACAAGTTGATCGATTGAAACAAGCCAGGTAGGGCAATGGTACAAAGTAGTTAAAAGTGCAGCATAAGTTTCTATAAGGCAAGGTAAGTTTCTTTTTGAAACAAAATTATTTAGTATTGTCCTCGAGCGTTTTGAATCTGTCCATTCTCCTTGGCTAGAAGATATCAAATAGATCAGTATTTTACCTATTGATGTGCAAATCATAATTATTAACCTGCATACCAGAAATGGTGTCGACACGACATGCGATATTTTCCTGAGCATCTTTCCATTCTTTACATATTTAGAAAATAGAAATATACAAAGTAGGCACAAGCTACCTTCCTTTTACTTCAGCGGGAAAACCAAAATCTGATTGTTAGAAAGTAATAACTACTCCATCTCTTTTAAGTTGTAAATAGGTAGTTTAACAATATTAAAGCAATAATCTTTTATTAAATCTGATACCAATTTTCTTCAAATCTCCTGTCCACGTTTCGTGACATTTTAATCCTATTAGACATTTAGTAACAGAAGCCCTGCTACTCCTCAGTGTCGTTAAACCGGAATAATGTAACAGTACACATCTAGTAAGAGGTCATTGATTAAATCCCGTAGCCATGAAGGAACGCAAAGTCCTGTCGTTTTAGGGACATATCTGCTTGATTTTACATATTAGATCAATCAAGAATTAAAAAAAAACAATCCCTGATTTACATTGGACATCCCGCAGAGAGGCCAGGGCATCTTTTTTCGCCACGCAGGGGTTGTATTCAAATACGATAAAGTTGACCGCCTAATGCTGTCCGTATCGACAGAGGCACAGGCGCCCATAAAAACAGCGGTCAGGATGCATCGAAATCCAGGGTTCGTTTCTGTGAACTGTGGAGCTTAAAGCCATGCCATGAAGAAATGGAAAGGTAACCTAAAGTCTTGCCTTAGTCACCTAGTCTGGTAGTATTCCCTCGTTTGAATATTGGTTTAACTGTCAAAAAATATATTTTGTAAGCTAATCAAGTTTTGGAACCACAAAACCCTGTATAATATCCAGTCAATAAGCCTCTAAATTTAGATTTTTACTAATTATTTTATTTTCCTTTTCCATTATCTATCCTTCCCAATCTTTTGATATTATTTTAGTGCTCAAAAGACATAAACTGTTTTTAGCCCCCAAAACAGAAGATTTTAGGCTACTTTCAAATTGTTGATTGAGAAAACTGGCTATTTTTATACAAAAGGCGTGCTTGAAAATGGATGACATGATCTACATTATTTACAACAAAACTTTATGAAAATGCCAGCAATTTTCTCTCACACATAATGTTATATAAGTTTACTGGACTGATACATGTAAAAGAATAGTTTAAAAACAGTTTTGCAATGAAAAAGAAGTGCAGAACAAACCTTCCTCCTGACTGAGCTGCTAAAAGTCGAAGAAAATTGTTCGCTGAGCTATGGAAAAAAACCCCAACTTTGATTAGAAAAAGAACGATGCAAAAATGGTAATCAAATGAAGATATAAATGACAATTACTTTATTTCTTGCTAAATGTAACACAAAATTTTAAAATATTAAAATGCATTTTTTAAGCAGTGGTATTGCAGTACTAGGTGTAGCATACTTTCAATTATTAATCTTCAGAATAAGTCTGCTTCTAAAGAGCCCTCAGGCGTTCCAGTATCATAACCATTCTTCATTCTTCAAAAAAACATCAAAACATCAAAACATGAATAAATAAATACCTCTTATACACTTAAAGGATTTGCCATTGCACACATACACTTTTGCTCAAGCGTTACGAGTCTACTGAATTTAGCACAAATAGGACTTGTCAGGATACTTTTACAACCACTAATCGTCAAAACAAATAATTTACGTTCATTGGTTTATAAAATGATATACTTTGGGCGTGTATTTTTCTAATTCCCAATATCATTTTTATAATATGGAAATGTTCTACCAAATTAGCAGGTATTGCGTAGGTTCTATACTTTGAAACCCGGCTCTGCATATGATTTTTTTAGATTATGACACCAATGATACCTTCTTGCATCCACAGGCGCACTTAAATATCTTGCAAAGTGTAGGCACTTATGAATTACAAATAAATTTCGCGATATCATTTTTACAAATCTTAGACTGTTCAATAGACTGTACTTACTCAATACGACCACCTCCATATGGCTTTAGGAAAATCAGTAACGCTTCCCAGAACTGATATCTTTCGATTTCGTCTTTAGATTGGCAATTTTACGTAAGTTCATAACAATATTCTAGCTATTTAACCTTCTTTTTATCAATGTAACTAGTTGACTGGCTACATCACAGTTTCAATGGCGAAACATAGTTCCAAAAATATATTTAAAGCATCACCTGTTATTGCAATTAAATGAAATTGTATGGATTTTTGCGTTCTGTGTTGCATTAAAATTAGCAGCTTCCCTCAGAATAGCAGTTGTACTTTGATCCTATTGCCCAAAAGTAAAGAAAGAAATGCAGTTGAAAATATAATTGCCTAAATACTACGTGCATTATAGAGGCACCGTGGCCTACAGGTTAGCACAATAGTACAGTAGGCTAATGTTGCTCCGTTCGATTCCTTATAGGAAATAGGTTGGTATTTTAATAAGTAGACATTAACTGGCGTTAAGGAACGCATCAAGCAACGAAAGTTCTTAACTGTGCAACAAATGGCTTTTACAACAACACAATAGTACCCAAATGAAGGGAAAAAAGAGTAATATAATAATGGAGATAAACGCAAAAGCAGGAAAAAGGAAGAAAAAGCAAACCCGAAAGAACATTATTATAAAAGAACGAACTAGAAAAATGCTAAATCAATTACATTTCACCCTACCATACTCGAAAGAAAACGACTGAAAATCATGAAAATCATTTCTATGTCACAAAAAACTTTTCAGGCATAGATTAATATTTGGTTTCAAAAAGCTAGAACAGTCTCAAAAATGTAACTCATTTGTTAATAACACTTAATTTAATGTTAATTCCATTAAGATTAAAAAACCCTGTACGGATGCTAAAAGCCTAAAAAGTATAATGGCAAGCCAAAATATCTCTTTGAATTCATATCACATTGTCTCTTGTATTACTATCTCTTAAGGTAACATGCTAATGTACCATACTCAGTGATTGATTCAGGCCTTTATGCAGAGTGGTCTCTAACTCTTCAAGAACAGAATTACTTGATGGGAAAACATTACTAATAAAACCATTATTTCCTGCCGCATTTAAAGCTTCTTGAAAACTTATACGGGTTTTTTATGGCTGTTGTCTAAATATTTTATACGCACGTATTAAAAACATAAATAGCAAATAACAAGAAAAAATCAAAGTTACGAAAAGCTGCTCCTGAAACACATAGCAAAGGTCGTGCTATCGCCCCAGCAGAAAGTAACCAGAGCATTCCCTTCAGGGACGAAGTAGCCTACAACATCCGGGAAAGTTCTACACAGTCCTGATAAGGTTGAGGCAGGGTTGCTTTATAATCAGTCAGTTGGTTAAAGCGATAATTTCCTGACACAAAATAACAATGATTCCACTTCTTTTTTAACGGCAGAAATATTCTACGTGGCAAATATTGATGATGTGACCAAAATAAAACAGTACCGTAATGTAGCTTCCTACTGAATTACACTTTTTTCTCTTTACTTCTTGGTATTTTCAGTCTTTTCTCTTGAGTGACAACAGATTAAAATATATAGTCTGTCACATAAATTGATATTGCAAATCTAAAAAAACTATTGAAAATGTTGTACATTCAGAGCTTTTACCATTGGAGTTAACGGTTAAAAAAGGTTATACAAATATATCATATTTTTAACAACTGAGTTAATTCCGAGGTAATGTCTCCCTTATTCCCTCCTTTTTTTAAGGTCTGGTAGCTTTCTTATTTGGTCGTCGTTACAGACAAATCAAAATCCTTCAAAAATGGCAGAAAACGCAAGATGAAAACAAATTCCTACCGGTTTTCCATCAGTTAGTAAGTAGATACCCTGAACATTCTCATCCTCCAAGGCTACCTAAAAAACAGAATGTACATATAATTAGAAACAGTCGAAGAGAGATTAAAATGCATTCCAGCTTTGAGCGATAAAGTATAACACACATTTCAGTGGTTTCTATGCGAAAAATTTGTGAAGAAATGTAATAGTAGTGAAAAACGGAAGAAATATATTAGGAAAATGTTAGGCCTTTCCAAAACAACACTCGATGCGCATGAGAGACAAAAACAACACTAAATAAATAAATAAACAAATAAATAAAATAAATAGATAAATAAATAAATTCTTTTACATTCCATTTGCAGTTGCATGTTTTTGTTATCAATTTGACGTTTGTTATTGTTATTCATAGGCAATAAACATTATGAAAACAAGATGGACTGATGATAGGAATGTTTCCCGAAATATATTTCTCGAATTTGATAGAACATAATGTCATATCTTGAACTCACGAAATCACAAATACTTCTATGAAGTACTTTGTAGCAGTGCTTCCTAAAAATATAAACATATTGGTGGAAATTACTGTTCTGTGTTTCACAAATTGTATGCTGAGCAACATCAAATTTGCAATCTTGATTACTTCATCTCCTATTTTCAGTTAATCCAGAACGCAATTACCTTAATATTGCAATTGATGTCCTGCTGAGGTATTGGCTAGAAAGGTTTGTGGGTTAAGCTAAGAGAACATCACGAAATATAGGCACCCATCAACGATATTTCCATTTGGGAATATGAATAAATATTCTCATACATATAATACTATCCCTAAATGCAGTTCCTGCACGTTCGATGATCTTATCTAGTAATTTATACTTCAAACGTCTAATGGACTACTTTACAGTTTTGATGTAATATTTTATCTTTATTACCAATTGAAGAACAATAAGTTGGAAGAAGAATTTCTGATAAGACAAGTTATGTTGTGTAAATATCGTAACAATAAAAGCTTGACTTCCGTCTTTGTGGAAAAGAATGAAAATAACCCCAAAGAGTTTAACAACAAAAGTTTGTGTTTTCCTAAAATTCAAACTTTGAAATAATCTAAAGGGTGAATTAATTCTCGTACTTTTTGGTTTTGGCACAAATTAAACCGAATTCGTGTTTTTCAGTCGACATCTACAAAGTGTCATTCCAATGTATGTAAAATTACTTGTTGAAAAATAAGGTTAATGCTAGGTATTTCTTTGAAATACACTCCAGGTATAATATCTCCCGTAAATCTTCCTACAAAAAGGATTTATTACTTTCATTTTCTGTTGCTAAAAGCAAGATGCATCTAGTAGTGATTCTCACACTTTTGGTATATTGCAGTACAAAAGGGAAGTATTTCAAAATTGCTATTAAAATTTAAAAAAATACTCTTCTTCAACTTAAAATCTGCCATACCACCCTCAGAGAACAGATAGCGTCTCTCCATTGCTGTTATCTTGGGAATATTCTTTTTAATTATAACATCACAAGTGTTATAGTAGGTATCAAAAACATTTTTTAGCTTTTCATAGTTGTAAAAAAGTTTGCACCCATGTACCTTTTTATAGGATTAAATATAATTTTTCTCGGGGCAAATATAGGATGATATTTCTCATCCATTGAGAAATGCATGCAGTCTACACCAAAAAATAATCAAAATTTAGTCACCACAGCCACCAGGGCAGCACCTTTTCCATCAGTCCATACATTCATATACACCTTTGGGTAATGCAAAATACATTGCTACAACCTTCAAAACTCCCTTGGCCTCAAACGCATGCACAAAATATTATTGTTCTTTATATTACGAACACTATATCAGTTATGAATATGGTCTATAGCTCAGTTCTGCAGAAGCGGTTGAAGGCAGGACCATTTTTTTGTGAATGAATTAAGGGGCATTTGACGAACCACTAACTTTTAGACATTTTGTCTCTTAACAAAAAGTATCAGATAAAAAAATGGTAATAATAAATGTCTTATAAGCGATGTAAGAAAACTTACACGGAGAGACTACTTAAAATCAACAAATTACTTAAAGTGCTTTTAATTTTTTAAAAACTCATTCTCTTTAAATTACTAACTCTTCCACGGGTCTATTACACACTTTATATCATCAAAATACAACAATTCGCAGTATATTATATTTACATGCACACTTAACCAAGAATATTTAAGCTTCTGACTCTTCGACGTAAGGCAGGAAAATCAATCTGACCACTAACCATACAAAGTTCACTTGAACAGAGGGCTAAAAAGCATACTGTTAACATAAATAATCAAAAGAAATTTGTCTACAGTAAAGAAGAAACCCTAATTTAAACAGACATGAAGCTGACGTAATTTGACGCAGCAAAATTGAAAGAAACACAGGCTTCCTTTATAAAAAAAACTACAAATTTATTAGAATTTCCACCAGTTACCAGCAGTAGGATTTAATGGTCACAGCAACCAAATACGACCCACCAGACTCTTCTGAATAAATAAGGGTACCAATTCATAAATGGACGGAAATAAAATTTGAAGGGTAAATTCTAAACTTACAAAATACTTTTTGGGTTACATTATGTGATTTGAAAATAAAACATGATTTTTAATCTTGAAAATACAACCAAATGAAGCAATTTATGCACAAAAAAACTACCTTCAGTGCCTCGAGAGTGTTTGTTCCCCCATATGCCTCAAGGTTTGAAATCCAATTAACGGCATTTTGACAATTTTCTTCCACAGGAGAACTAAGCTCATTACTCCAGCGGGTAACCGAGGAAGAGAACTGAACTATGTTAAATCTAAAAAATGTATACCGTTCAAAATACATACTGTGATAAACGAAGCAACATTATAGTATACATTATAATACATAAAATAAAATAAAATATAATATAATATAAGATAATATAACATAATATAATATAATATAATATAATATATAATATAATATAATATATAATATAATGAATTTTTTAAGCAGTGGTATTGCAGTATATATAATTCATAGTAACATGTAATTACTGTAATACACTTTATATTCTAGCTTGATTTAATCTCTATCTCTTATCACCGAAATACAATGGCAAAATCAAATTCTTGAATTGGGCAAAAAGTGTCAACGGACAGGAAAAACTGGTTCATTTTAATTGACACGCAAATGTCTTCCAATATCCTCAATAGTTTTTTGATATAATTTTAATGCCTGCTTTTGTTTGTTGTACAACATTACAAACACCAATAATGTGGCGGTTGATGCAAAATTTTTTTTGCTGTGGTTACAAACCACAACAGCGGTAATGAGACCAAGGGTTGTACAGGTGTACATGTACTAAGTAAACAAGAATAAAAGCATAAAAAGGCTGCGATGTCATTACGTGTTTCTGGTATTTCTAATATATAGCTTTTATAAGTGCAAAACTTCCTAAGATTTTAGAATTTTATTAATAAGGGTATGGTATAAATCTGCTTCTTTCATTGGCCTACTTGATTAAAACAAAGAAAAAAAATTCTCCTTTGGGAAACCAAACCAGGGTCACCTAGTTGGAAACCAGAATTCAGGCACCTCGATCATGGCTATCAGACTAGTCGAGCCTCCTTAAAAGTCTACAAATTGTCTGCCCAATACAAAAAAAGGTATTCATGATTTTATCATCAAGAATAAGGAAAATAGGGGGTAGAAAACAATAAAGGTGCTCTCAATGAGCAGGTCTGGGTTGCAGCTGAATGGTTATGTTATAAAACTTTGCAAGCGAATCAGGACTACATGGTCTACATCAATAATCAACCCAGCACTGTAAGGGAGCTGAGGCATAGATATACAAAAATAAGAGAACAATTAGCCTTTCCATCCACCCAGGCTAAATGTAGTAGCAAATCTTCCCATCCAGATTGAAACTAACACTTGGAGATATGCGACGCAAGACACAAGAGAAATTCAGAGCAGAGGAAGAGTTTGACTTTGTGAGGATTATAGATAAGAGCACCAAAATTAGGTCTCCATCAAATAAAAAAGTCCTCGATCGAGTATGGCAAGATGCATTATGGCTACCAATGTTCAAACAGCCCAGTCCACTGGGATTACACGAGATAGTTAAAATCCTATCTGAACAGGTTTGGATCCTCTGCGGTTAGCAATACTCAACAAAGAGTAAGACTATTGAGAGTCAAATGAAGTATTTTATGAAAAATAAGAGTATTTTCTTATTACAATACTTCACAAATAAAACATTGGCGATAAGCACATGTAAACACACCACAACATCCATTTCTGTTGCACAAGGTTATGATAACGCTATTAAAAACTTATTATGCAATCACAACTTGTTGAATAACTTGCCACATTTCTGGCCTGCTATGTGATTTGAACTTGTATAAAACTGATAAATCTGTGAAAGTTCTGCAGTCATAAATTGTAACGAAGCTTCTTACTTTATGGGCATGTTACGCAATTACAGATTGTTACAATGGTCTGTTACGTGACTTTGAAATACTATCTGACTCTTCGCCAGAGCCATTTTTTAACTTCCTGGACAGGAAAGAAGGATGAGGGAAAAGGAGAGGGTTCGGCAAAACATTTTATACTTCTTAAAAGATTTAGTAGCTGAAGTAAAGCAGGACTACGAGATAATTTCATGAAACTGATGGTCACTTCCTTAAATATTTTTCTGGAAGTAAGAGTTTTATAAATATGAACATTGAGTATAAAATATCTAGAAAAATGCATATCCCTATTAGAATCTGTGAAAAAAGCTACCACAGAAACACGAGTCCATTGCACAGAAACATTTGGCTTACAAACATTTGATGAGCTGTGCTCTGAATTGATAACTGGCGATGATATCAACAAAAAGTATTGATCACATCCAGTTGTTAAATAATGAGTTAACTTGAAAGGTTTGGCATTATTGTCACCATTTAGAGCAAAAATTTATTTTTCCGATCAATCATTTGAAAATAATAAATAAACCTATCAAAGTAAACTAACCTGTTAAGTGATTAATTCCTTACTAATTCACTACGGTCTATTCTATTTTTACATTAAATATCTATCGGATCCATGTTGTCTGCCTACCTTACATTGTACTTTCGAAATTGCTCCGTTATTAGAAGTGTCAATTCCTCTTTCAGTCTGTCCAGATGTGAAACCATGGATCCAGAGGTATCAACAATCACAACTATACTTTTTTCCACCACAACACCAAACACTTTCCTGCTTCCTAAAGCGAAAAAGAGAGACAAACAGCTGGTGAGTGAGAGTGTGAGTAAGTGAGAGAGAAGAGACAAGAGACAAGAGAGAGAGAGAGAGAGAGAGAGAGAGAGAGAGAGAGAGAGAGAGAGAGAGAGCGGTGAGAGA